>OMNZ01089601.1:0-18194 GCA_900303255.1 Lesueurigobius sanzi
TTTAAATATGCAATTATTTTGGGCTGTTCCCCCATAAAACCCACCCAGTACACAAGTGTTCCTGAAAATCTGGATTTACAAATTAAGCACTGCTTTTACTTAAGTAGAAATTTAATCCGATACTTGTACTTAAGTAAATTCTTGATCCTGTATCTGCACTTTTACTTAAGTACTTCTTCCACCACTGGTTATAATAGTAACTGATGAATCTTTGCCTACAGTAGTAGTAGTAGTAGTAGTAGTAGTAGTAGTAGTAGTAGTAGTAGTAGTAGTAGTAGTAGTAGTAGTAGTAGTAGTATAGTTGGTAACCCAGACGCCTAAATCCTTCTTACACTTTACATTTGACAATAAACTATATAAAAAAACCCGACCTCATTCTGAACAGTGCAGCGTGTGCCACAAAGTCACCGGTGCCATCTTACTTTGGCGATGACTGAGCTGGTATCAGTTCACCCACGCGCCTCGCATTCGCACAATTAAATATGCAGGGTCTTTTTTATTTTTCTGTTTGTCATGTTGAAGTTTCATAATTTTATAACAGCAATTAAAGTGATTGCTCAATTTGACCTCAGCCGCTTTATGCAGCATCATAACAAAACCTGTGACCCAACCGTTTCCAACACCCACAGAAACTGCTCCTCTCTGCTTTTATATTAATGAAATTACCTAATGCTGCACCAATTTTCCACAGTCGAGTACTAATTTATTGAAAGTAATTTAAGTTTGGACCTTATCTTGAGTGCCAAGTTTAGTTTTGGACTGATGCAAGAAGCAATTATTGTTTATTATCCACAATGTTCAGTGTAATCTTTCCTCGGAGGCCTTTTGGTTGACTTTGTAAAACTTTTAGTGAGTGGCCTTTGGAAAATGTGTCTGGTCTGAAGTAATTTTCAGATGGGATGGAAATTAATCCAAGGCTACAATCACACTTTTTTTCATAGTTTGGCTGGTCCTGCGACTTATACTCAGGTGCGACTTATATATTAAAATATATAATTTCATACATATATTTCATATGTTTCTTATTTTCACACTGATACTATGGTTATCTGAATAACTGTTAATGTGTTACGTTAGCAACACATTTACGTTGTTCTCTCTTCTATTGTTATTGTTCATAGGCAAAGATTATTCAATCTTCATCTGTACTCTGTAGTTGAAGTGTAGGACATTTTCAATCTTAGTCCAAAGATCGTCATCAGCTTAATAATGACTTGAGCATGCTGTGGGTCTCTTAAGAGTAAACCAGAAGGAGGAGTAACCTCTCAGTCCCTCCTCTCTTGGTGCTAAAGATTGGAAAACATCTTAGCCTATTCATGGCTCATTACCTCTGTATTGTCTCACCCTGGGCTAAGGCTGTTGACACTTCCCTATGGCCCTTCACTCTAAGGTTGTTATTGTCAATCGGTTTCTGTCTCAGTAAGTTGTTATAGATTGGGTCCAACTTGAATCTGAGTCCTCCATTGCGATTCATACAGTAGCTGGATTTTCTTTTTTAACAAATATGCCTCTTTGACACCTCTCAGAAATCATCTTTCTTTCGATAAAACCTTAACCTCACTGTCCACAAATTTTTTAGTTCTTTTTAGTAATTTTTAGTTCTCTGAAGTCTGTAGATCGCGTGCGCCTTGTAGCTGACACTGTTTTTCTTGTTATGTATTTTTATGTGTTCAGACTGCTGTTTTCCCTTCTGCAAACAAGTTTACCTTCGGGTACTAATAAAGAAACCTTGACCTTGACCTTGACCTCAAATGAGTGCTTGGTGGCTTTGAGGTGGATATGCAGCCGACTAAGGACCGCTACCGCTAGAATAGCTTTATTGTCTACCGAGGTAGAAATTCATCTTTTGCTCACCGACACATACAAACCAAGACAGGACAGGACCAGGACAGTATGAACATGCCTAGTAGATCTAACGGATGAAAATACTAAATTGATAGACAGAATGTTCTTCTCTCATTCTGTTCTTGGTCTCGGATTTTGTAAAATACATTTCCCCCCAAAAATGTGACTTATATACTGTATGTTTTTTTCTTCTTCATTATGCATTTTTTGGCTGGTGGGACTTATTATCCAGAAAATAAGGTAATTGCAGATTCTCTTACAACCAATGCAATTATGATTAAATTAATAAATGCACTTTGAATTTGCATTTTCTGGGATGTTTGAAAAAAGAAGATGCAGATCAGTGTGCTTTACATCTGAGAGAAAACTGAAATACGAGCGACTGAACCAATACAAGGAGAAACGCGTGCATTTCAGAACATGTTTGCACAAGGTTAGAGGCTCTTAAAGGGGAAAGTACTGTCCAAATAATTGCACTCTTTATCATTTTCTGACTGCAAGCATTCAAATAGTGATTTTGACAGAATTGTGATTCATTATGGAGACCTACACTGGGGCATTTATGAACTCTTTACTAGGGCTGTGCAAGATACAGCAAAATTATCATTATTGCTACAAAAACATGTGGTAACTTTACCCTCTTAAGCCCGAGGCCTTTTTCTCCAAAAATCATTTATTTACATCTCACATGTACATGGCTAATCTTGGTGTCCACACATTTGGTAGAGCTTTGGGTTCACAGTGGAAGTGAAATAATAATAAATTATGTTGTTTGACAATAAAATGAGGTTGCTATGGGTTGGCCTGAAAGAAAACACACACTTTTCCCCACAAAAAAGCCTTTTTCCTCCCAGTGGTGTAGCAAAAAACAGCGGAAATGGATAATTCCATATCATCTGTCACTAATTTGCAACTTTGGAATATTTTGCTGTGTAAAACATGCATGTCAGTTACTGTATCTGAAAGCGCAGAGCCATTTTTGGGGACTATAGGGCTTAAGAGGTTAAAAATATTGTTTTTGTGCTTTATTTTTGTACAACGAATTTACACAGATCAGATGGAGGGTCAAATGTGCAAAAGTTCTGTTTTTTTTATTATTATTTTTATTCAAGTTTAGTTCAGTTTGACTCTTGTTTTGGGCCTGATTGGTCTTTTTACAACGCAATTTGATTTAAAAAAAAAAAAAAAAACTTAAACTAGAAACAAAGTGCTCAGGAACCACAAAAAGTAGCTTTTTTGGGGAAAGTGCTCTTTGGTGTTGGGGGACAGGAAAGAACCAAGGCACTCCTCCCACAATTCTCTATTTACATTTTCTAAAAGGTCTTTATTTTACTGGGCTAATTCATATTAAAATCCTTTTAGCATATACATTGCTCTCTTCCACGCGTAACTCAAGAAGTTAATTCACAACAAGAGGAGGAGTGGCTTGGTTCTTTGTTTTTTTTTGCCTACAATGTATGTTCAAATGCAATTTTTGTCATATCATCAGTCTTACTCACGTTGGCATTTGTTTGTTATACGAAGATCCCTCAAAATATTAGTTATTTAAAATGGAAATGCTTCTCTTGTCAATTTTATATGAAAACAAAGGATACTTTCAAGTTCAAACAATGGACACAGCTTTGACTTGCATTATGGACTAAAATGCCTTGTGCTGAAATTTAATTTTTACTTTTAACATGTTAAATTTAATTGATTGAATTGACATATTACGATGCACTATTGTCTCCCATAAAAAAAAAAGGTTTTGCTTACGTTGTAGAATTTTTGTCCTGTATATACTCGATTATATTATATGATTAAGATTTATCTGGTAACCTTATTACTTCACATTTTGTTGAATAAAAATTGAAAGCATTGGTGTTTCGAAAGCCGTGCGGTCACACTGTTCTTGTTCCCATTGAGCGAGGCTGGGGCTGGGTCACTGGCCGAGACTGTGGTATGAGACCATTGTTTGTTTTGGCCAAAGCAATTTCCCAAAAGTCTTTTTTTAGTCGATCAACATTCAGCCTTATCTTGGATATGAATCATGACAAAATACACTCGACCGTTTTGCTTCCATTTTTGTTCATTCTAAATTCTTGTGATGATTGGGCAACAATACGCATTTACGCAAAGGAAATTACTAGCGCCTCTTGTTCTAGTACATGTACTGCTGAATATTTAGTGTATGATCCAGTTAGTTACACTTTAGGCTGTTATTTTTTGCATTTAGTCATTAATTTCTTTTTCTAGGAAATCTTGTCTTGTGGTTGTGTCAAATCTAAAATAGTCTGATGACATTTTTGTAGTAAGATGTTTATTTTGTCTGTTACTATTAACACTTTTTCGTCCACATTTCCCAGACAGAAAAACTTCTTGTCCAGCCCGTTTGCAGATAGTGCCCAAGTGTTTAGCGATGAATACTGCGGCGCACAAAGCCCTCATTGAAAACCCTTTTGATTTTGTGATTTATTGTCATTGCCTCGGACTTAGCTGCTGTCTCTTTGAATAGGCTTTGTGAATGTCTGATTGTATTTACCGCATGAGTAACCCACACTCTCTCTCGTTTCCTCTCTTGTTTCTTTCAGAGTCTGTGGAATAAAGGTGGGCAAGTGCCGAAGTCGTAAGCTGCAGAAAAGACAGGATGAGCGAGCGAGACGCCGACAGAGGAGGGAACTAAGGAAGCGAGAAGCAACAAGGCAAAGCAAAAGAAGATCTCTGGGATTCAAAAAAATACACTGCATTTGAAGAAGATGAAGCCAATAAAAAAGCAAGGCCGGCGCTCCCCTCCCTCGACCCGGGCGAAAGGGGGCAAGCGGCGCGGAGCGGGGGATGTCTTGGACGGAGGGGAGAAAAGAGATTCAGACGAAAACAGAGACAGGTCACCACAGAATCGAATTTCAGATTTGTCGCAGGAGCCAATCAGGGCGCGGGACAGCTCGGACGGGGAGGGGCAGTACAGGGAGGGCTTGTCCGACATCGATTCAGGGAAATTGTTGACCTCTTCAGATGAAATTTCGGGTCGTTCGGCGGTGAGCGTCGGAAGCCATAGTGACAGCGGCGGGAGTAGTTGTAGTAACAGTAGTACGCCGAGCGCCAACAATAGCCCGAACCACGCAGCGAGTCGGAAAACAGCGACGTTTAAAGCCCGCGTGCCGAAAAAGAAGTACACGTCCGAACACTGCTCTTCGTCCGGGAACAGCAACCCCGCGTCCAGCACACCACCGCATATGCAAAATCAAAGCGGTAACACTACGAGCCAGGCGTCAGCGTGTCAAGAAAGTGAAGTGTCGCAATCCCAAAACAGAAGACTGATCGATGATTTTCATAACAGAAGGCAGAGCAGAGAGTTGCTCCGAGACAGCTCGCCGGGCCCGCCAACGTTGTCGCTAGCAGGGGAGCGAGATAGACCAGGAGGGGTGGAAGACAGAGTGTCACCCAGTCCGCTGCCTAGATGCTCCTCAACAGATACGGCGAGCGAGCATTCGGCCGATCTAGAGGTGGTCAACGAAATGCGCATCCCGACTGGGCTCCCGGACATGTTTTCTGACGCCCTGGCAAAAGGTATGAAGAACCAGCGGGTCCTGGCAAGACTACCCAGGAGGAAAGGTGAGGACGGCAGAGGGCATGAGGATTCTGAAAGTTCCGGGATGGTGTTTCGAGCTGGCATTGTCCGAAAGGTCAATGGAGAATATGGAAATCTTGAGGTGCAACTCAATGGGGAAAAAACTCTGCTGAGGTATCCATACAGGCGGGACAGCCCTACTTCACCTGTGGACATAATCCTAGATGCACCACCACCCGGAGTCCATCCCATTCCAATAGGCACTCGTGTATGTATCCCATTTGGGAATAAGGAGGGCAGCGAGGGGCAGTGGTACAGACAAGGCATGTTGAGTCAAGTAGACACGCACCCGGCAGTGTCCCATCGATACAGAGTCCTGCTCACAGATGGAAGACGTCATTCTGCAGATCAGGAGGACACCTCCAGCACCACCCAGGCCATTTGGGTGTCCCGACAAACACTCCGTCTTTTGGTGCCGCCCTGGGACTTGGACCTGCCCGCTGGAGGAGCCGGGAGAGAGGCCGAAGAACGAGTCAGAGAACAGGAGAGAGAGGAACGCGAGGATTTGGACGTGGAAGTTTGTGGGATGACGTCCAGAATGGGTCCAGTTTTGGGAAGAGGAATGCCCTTTCCTGGAATGGTGCCAGTCTCCTCCACTGTGGGCCACAGTATCACATCTCCAGTCACTCCCGCCTCGGTCCTGAGTCTCCTCCCCGGACGTGACTGGGACATCGAGAGGAAGCAGGAGTGGGACAGGGAGCGAGAAAGAGAGAGCAATGCGAACCCCCCCCAGCTACCCTACATGCCACTGACTCCTGAAGATGACATGGAGGTGTCTATTTTCAACATGGTCCCGGTGGGGCCGATCATGCCCGGGGCCAAACCTATGACACTTCCTCAACCACATCCTCGCCACATCCTCTCGAAGCATCCACCACCAACAGGCTACCTCAACCAAATGGCAGTGGTGCGGGGCATAGGGGTCCCACCGACGCACATAACCCTAAACCCGCACCCCCCTCCCTCCCCTGTCATGCTCGGCCTGGACCCAAACACAGCAGTCATGACCAACCCCCAGCTCCCCCCGCTCCCCCCAATCTCCTCCTCCACGGTGCAGGCGTCCCGAATGGATAAAGTCTTAGGATCCTCTGCTGGTGGAGGGGGTTCTGGGTCTGTGTCAACCTCCTCTTCATCTTCTCGCTCCCGGACGCCGCTCACAGCCGCCCAACAGAAGTACAAAAAGGGGGATGTGGTGTGCACCCCAACAGGAATCCGGAAAAAGTTCAATGGCAAACAGTGGAGGAGGCTGTGCTCTAGAGAGGGTTGCTCCAAGGAATCCCAGCGCCGGGGATACTGCTCTAGACACCTCTCCATGCGGACCAAGGAGATGGAGGCCAGTGGAGGTGGCCGGGACAGAGGGGGGGCCAGCAGTACCGGCACACTTACCCCGTCTGATCTCCGACTCAGCTGTGGTAGAGCCAGTTCAGAGTTCGATTGGGATGAGACTTCTCGGGAAAGCAGCGAGACTAGCAGTCGTGGGGCAGATTCGCGCCCCCGCCTGGTCCTGCCATCTCTGCTGCCCCAGGACCTGTCCCGCTTCGACTTCGACGAGTGCGAAGCTGCGACCATGCTTGTGTCTCTGCAAGGGTCCCGCTCAGGCACACCATCCTACTCCCCCATATCCAACCAATCGCCATTTTCGCCCACCCCTTCCCCATCCCCGTCTCCACTTTTTGGCTTTCGACCTACAAGTTTCAGCCCAATCAGTGCCCCGGCCTCGCTAACCCCGCGTCGTCAACGCCAGCTAAGTGGGACGAAAATCAGCACTCCGGGAGCTGAGCGGGAACGCCACTTGTCCGGCATAGTCCCAACTTTTCAGACCAATCTTACGTTCACGGTTCCCATGAGCCCCAGCAAACGTAAAATGGACTCACACCCAATCCCACCACATCCCACAGTCCAGGATTACCAAATGAAACCGGATCAGCAGTTGGTGGGAATTCCCGGGACAGGAATGGGTGATCCAACTTTGAGCCCAGCTTTCAGAGTCCTGTCCCCTCAAAGCCAGCCAACAACCCCCTCTTCACTATCTTTTCCTAGGCCTCGAAGCGCTACCAGCAGACCCCCATCCTCCGCTGCTTCTACCCCTCCGCCCATGCTTGTGTCCCCCACACCCCCCTCCCCACTGCCCCAAGAGCCTTCCCCACGGCGTATAGTACCCCTCCGCGATTCCCCCGTCATTGTGCGCAACCCGGATGTCCCATTGGCGAAGTTCTCAGATGGACCGCTGGGCAGAAGGGAGAGGAGCAGGTCCAGGGAGCACAGTCAAGCCCAACATGCAGGACCCCTGGGACTCCAGGCCCCTGTACCCATCAACGGGGCAGCTCCAAACGGGACAGTCATGCTGAGGAATACGTCTACTCTGGTCCTGGTCACCTCCAGCTCGGTAAGTGAAATTACATGATTATTTAAATAAATTATCAACAGCGGTTGTGCTCACAGACCTGGAAAAATAAGAGCCTGCTATGTGCCATATTTGCCATATTATTAACGATTTTTTTGCAATTGTAAAGGTAAAAGTAGTTCCAAAATAAAGAGCGCCTAAACAGGTGTGCCAGAGCCTTACTCCACCCACAATCAAAATCCCAAATTTGCTGCGAAAGGGGTGTTTTCTGAGACCTTGAGGTGACGTGTGGGGGGTGAGTGTGTGGGTGGGTGTGGCACATTACAGCAGGGAGATTGCTTTCCAGTTGAAACGTATGATTTCGAGACAATATTTGATCTTGCAAACTTAATAGGAGCGTTTGCTCTGATCATAAATGTATGATCTGTGGCAAGTTGAAGCTGAGTGTAAAGGAAACGGGGATCAGTGACTTTGAAATGAGTTTCATTCAACAAACATGAAATGAACATGATATCTGACGAGATGTAGATTTGTTGAAATTCCTCTTGTTTGGATTTGTGAAAAAAAAAAAAAAAAAGTCAAACTCGCTACGGGGGCCTGTGCGGGACTGAGGCCTTTGATATTCCATTGGAGCAGGATCGCTGACGGAGGCAAAACTTTGCCTATAGGCATTACTTCTCCAAATCACGCATACCGCCAGAGCCAATTACAATGGATAACTCAAATTCACATGTGTTATAGTCGTTTAACCTGAAGTGGGAGCAACACAGACGGGTTTTAGCACTAAATTAAGATTTCTACTAATATGCAAAGTAATGACAAGGACATGTAGACAGCTGTATGAGACAACAATTTAAACAGTTCATGAGCAAAAAAAAAAGTAGATTTGGGGTTTAGTTGATCTTTAAACACTCTCGGGGGTAGGGATGCACCGATCCAGCTTTTTTGCTTCCGATACCAATACTTGGGGTTTGAATATCTACTGATATTGTTTATGCAAAGAAACTGCAGTGCACAGTAGTGGTGAAAAAGTTTTAATTAAATAGACAATTTACAACTGTTCCAACAAACATCATTAATGCATTATAAATATGTTTATCAGTGATTCTGTAACAGTATTTCTCAAACTAAAATGCAAACAATAGTGGCCAATATTAGCCTACTTTTCTTCCTTTAGGAGGTGTGACTCAGTCATAGCTTGTGTCCCAGCCTTGACTGGTTGAGGCTAGCCCTAGCATTCTGCTAACTGCAGTGTTTTGCGCGGCGATTGATGGTGCTATTGCGGAGACTAAAACTATGACATACAGCATGCCCATATTCACTTAAAGGGACTATACCTGATTTTTTCCTAGCAGTGGAATGAAATTAGTTTTTTTCCTTTTTTAGTAAATTGCAAAGGCAGACATTTCTGGAAATCTAAACATAAAACATTTATTGTCAATTTCATGAGTATGCTAGTTTCTTGCATTTCTGTGACTATGAACCTGAAAAGTGACCCCGCCAGTTGTGAAATGGTCTTATAAACACATCTCTAAGAAGAATGATTTTAGAAATATGTTAGGAAAGTTAGGAATGAGTTTGGACCACAACTATCAATTTATTTTACTCGCTCCCTCTTCCACTATTTGTAATTTCAAAAATCATTTAAAAATCAGGTATAGTGCCTTTGAATTGAGTCGGTGAAAATATCAGTTCGGTATCGGATATGTGGAATCGATTTTTACGATATCCGATATCCGATACCAATATCGGATCGGTGCATCCCTATGGTGGTGGTGGTGGTGAGGAGATGATTAAGAGGCTTGGGTGGCTGACAGTTCTGCTGCTGTGGTGGAGGGTAGTGCATAGAGCAAAATTGCAAGAAGCGTCATTACAAAGGTATACAGTAAGAAATACTTCAGAAGTGACGAACAACCATATCTGGGTGCTTATACAGTAGCTGCCATGTGTGATTAGTGTTCAGAAGAATAATTACTGTATCTTAGTCAAATCTATTAGTGTTTAGACTTGCCATTGAGAGCTTTCCTGTGTCCTGTGTTCACAATGTCAGACAGAACTGTTACATGCTCTCGTCATATTCCTAACATTTGGTCAACTTCTCAATGACATTCTACTGTTCGGCTCTAACACTGGCGCATGTCCAGATGGAAAAACGTGCACAATACCTCGACGGCTTTAGGAAGGCAGTGATTGGTGATGACAGAGGGCGAACGCTTCAGAATAAAACCCACCCAGGCTGCTCCCAGAACATGATCTGTGCGTTCGAGATAAGACACATGACTCCACGTGTTTCAATATGTTAACTTGACTGTGAAGAGCAATGACAGGTGCCCCCCTGCTCTGAATGTATGTATGATCAGTTTGCAAAACTAATTTAAGAAAAATCTGAATCTACATCATGTAAAAGGCTTTTTGCTTTTAGTAATGCAACTAGATGTACTTTTGACAACGGGCAGATAATTGTTCTTTATTCTGATCATGTACAATGTTATATCTTTGATAAATTGCTTTCCAAACAATACTGAGTTGTAACACAGGGAAAGTACAAAGCAAAACATACAGTATATTGGAAATAAATACACATTAAAACAATTACTATATGTTGAGCCATTTATTTTATTAGATGAGATTAGCCTTCTCTCTTATTCAGTTATGCAGTTAAAAATATTCAATACAAATTGAAATCGCAGCAATCCTATTAAACCAAATGCTGAAATAATTGAAAATGATAAAATTATACATTCTCAGTGGGGCATCTCTTCATTTTATTTATTTATTTTTTACCAGTAAAGTCATTGACGCAAAGAATATCCATGGATATCTAACGGGTCTAACGGGTCTAAAATATACTCAGGGTTTCCGCGGGGAATTAAAAAGTATTGAAAGTCATTAAAAAGCATTAAATAGAATTCAAACTGGCATAAAATCAAAAGTTCTTGGGAAATAATGACATTTTTCAACTAATATCACAGCAGAAGCTCGTCAAACATACAAAAATGAGGGTTTAGACTGGAGTTTTGCTAGGAATCATACATTATTTCTGGTCAAAAGTTGTCTATTGTATCAAATTTTCTATTGAATGCGGATATTAATATTAAATATGCACCGATTTGTGCATTTGTAGCATTAAAAATATTGTATTTGGGCATTAAAATCATCAGTCATAAAAAGCATAAAATTTGACTCGCTGCTACCTGTATAAACCCTGATAATTATACTTTCATTACATATAAGTTACTCATTTTTTGTTTGTTCACGTTGGAGACACGATATCAGTTCCTCTCCATCAAAAGACGAAACTGATACAGTACAGAGCGACAAATAGGAGGCTATGTCATATTTGTCTCTTCAGAAACAAAAGAATAATAAATATGAAATCTTGGTTGCAGATGTGGGGCCCTATGCTCGTTTACTCATATCTCTGTGGGCATGTTCTCATGGGGTGCCTTGTCATGGTTCCCACTCTACCTGGAAAACCTTGAAAACCTGGGAAATTACTGGCCCATTTTCTAGTCATGGAAAACACATGGAAGATGAGAAAAGATATCAAATGTCCTGGAAATACTAGATGTTTGTCCTTTGAAAATAGAGCTAGTCCCTTTGCTATTCTGTTTGCGCCTGTCTACATCTATATTTACTCATATTTTAGCCTCTATATTTATTTATATACTAAGGCCCATAGGTGCATAATTTAAACATCAATTTATATAAGAATACAATATTGGAGCTTACCACACAATTGGAATGAATCTGAATCTTGAATGCTCCGGAAAACACGGGACAAATGATCTGATATTTAAAAATTTTCCTGGGGGAGAACACCTAGACCCCCTATTCCCCCGTTAACCTCTGAAAATAGTTCCCCAACCCATTTTTTGACTTTAAAATGTCCTGGAAAATCCTGGGAAAGACCTGGAAGGCAATTTCAAGTAAAGAGTGCTTGGAACCCTGCTTGTGTGGTTCTCATTGGGTGCCTTGTGTGGGCATGTCCTCATTGGGTGCCTCCTCTCTTCTCTCCTCCTGCAGTCCTTGACTCCATCCACTGCCGGCTCCACTGCCCTGTCCAGCCCGGCCACCCCCTCCTCCGGCTCGGTCCTGTGCTCGTCCGGGTCGGGGGGCAGAGAGAGGGAGCGTAAGCCGGAGGGCGGGCACCAGGACGGCTCCGGGGGTTCCCTGCCTCAGCCCGTGGCCTGCCACCCCACGCCCACTGCCCTGCTGCCGCTGATACTGCCAGCCGAGTCCCCGCACCCCGCCCCGCGCAAGCAGATCATCATGGGACGACCCGGCACTGGTAAGGATGAGAATTAGCCTAATTTACAACTGTGTTATGAAAGCTCGAAGGGCATGAAGCTTGATGATCAACAAGGGGAGTTTACTTTCCATGAATTGTTTATCAAATTTAGTCAAAACAAGGCCTTCAAATTAGTGAATTATGACCAAAAATAGAGCCAGATTGGAACTACATTACTGCTAGCCATGTTTTTTTCCTTCCCAAAGCCGAAAACACAACAGGAACTGTGCTAGCTTATGAGCGTAGGTAAAACTAGTTTATCACCTGTCTAAACCAGTGGGACCCAAATTTGGCCCTCCAAGAGGTTTCATTTGGCCCTCGAGATGATGGGTGCTGAGATTGTAAGGAGTATCTACAGTCTAAAAATAAGTCAAAGGAATAAGTCTTTTTGCATTAAAGGCACTATACCTGATTTTAAATGATTTTTTAAATTAAAAATAATGAAAGAAGGATCAAGTAAAATAAATTGTTAGTTTTGGTCCAAACAAATTCCTAACTTTCCTCACACTTCTAAAATCCTGTTTCTTCTTAGAAATGAGTTTATAAGCACATTTCACATCGAGTAGGGTCACTTTTTAGGAGCATAGTCACAGAAATGCAAGACAACCAGCCTGTAAATTCATGAAATGGACAATACCTGCTTTATATTGAAATGCACTATATTATTACCACAATGTCTGAGTTTGCAATATATAAAAGGAGGAACAAACTATTTAATTCCACTACAAGGAAAAAAAATCAGGTATAGTCCCTTTTAAGAATAAGAAAAAAAACATCTTTTTGCACATAAAGTAAGAGTAAATAGTACCTTTTGCACTTAAGAAATAGGAAATACATTTAATTGTACTTGAAAAAAGAACAAAAATCTATTTCTATTGACATTTTATTTACTTGGCAAGTCACAATTATTTAAAATGAGTTGAAATATTCTTAAACCAGACATTTTCACTAATGAAGATGTAATTTTATGCCGTGTACTTTGATTCATTTGACTGAATATTTCTAGTTACTAAGTACACCAGAACAGCATGTCCTACTCAATAGCACAGTCATTAGTATGTAATCATAGTAATCATAGATCTGGTTGAATTTGGTCTTTCTTCATGTAAAAACAGCATTGCATTTGGCCCTTTGCTCGCTAATACTCTTCCATTTTGGCCCTTCGTATAAAACCATTTGGGCAGCCCTGGTCTAAACCAAGGATGGGAAAACTTTTTGATACAAGGGCCACACCGTTTACTTGAACTTGCCAGGGCCCGGTTTGGGGTTTTTGATTGATTGATTGATTTTTATTTCGAGTTCCAAGTTCATTGTTTATAATCCTGTATCACATATCAATACCTCCTCAGTCTGAAAGATATCGCTGAGGTATTCACAAACACGCACCTTTGACATGCGCTGACACTCCCTCGGTGTGAAGGAGCGCGAAGTGTGAAGCTTGAAAGGTTAATTACTCAGTTCAAGGCTTAAAAAATATGTCGTGAACTCACACATACAGTAAAATGTATTAACAAGATTTCACTCTGAATGTACCGAAACTAAAAACGTTAATCGAACTACAGATGAAAATTAGTTTGTTTTAGAAATGTCTTAGGAAAGTTAGGAATGAGTATGGACCACAACTATCAATTTATTTTACTCTCTCCCTCTTCCATTATCTGTAATTTAAAAAATCATTAAAAAAAATCAGGTATAGTGCCTTTAATATGGCATCAAGATAAACATTTTGCAATATTAACCATTTTGCGCATATACAAACATAATGAATCCACCTGTAGAATTGTAACTGTCTTTCTTCGGTCGCTGTAGCTTAAACGTCGACATGGCTGTAGTCTCCTGTTCCCCTTTTTGCTCGTTGAACCTTTGATCTACTTTAGTGGCACATTTTCGAGAGCGAAGTCGCGGATTCGCTCTCTCTCTCTCTCTCGCTCTGTCTCTCTCTCTCTCTCTGTCTCCAAAGCTCCGGTCTGGTGCTCGTCTCTGGGGCGAAGGCTCTGTCCTACTCTCAGTAACAAATGTAGTACTACGGCCATGACTCAACGCTGTGTATTTTACTCCTGCAGCCGATGACGCACACGCACACACACGCACACACACACACACACACACACACACACACACACACACACACGCACACGAAGAGTAACATGATTCACTGCGCAGCGCTTAGCCCCACTTCACTTTCATTTCGAGACGTGCCCACGGAGAGATGCCCATTCATTTTGTGAGAAGTTTAGCGTTTCTCAAATCCACATATTTGCCTTTTTTGCTTGGAGTTAGTTGTGTAAAACATACGCACTGCAAAAACGAATGTAGAAGTACAATTTTGTTGAAATAAGTCAGTTTTCCCTTTATTTGAGGAGCTCATTTCGAGAAATCCGCCAGTGGGGTAAATATTTTACACTTAAATGAAGAAAAAGACATTAAAAAATGGCAATTAAATTACGATATATTTCTAAATTCAAGTGTAAAAAAGCTGATTTCTTGACATGAAGGGCACATTTAACCATTTTACTTTGTAGAATGCTTTTTGCAGTGTGGGCAGTGATACAAGTTTGCTATTTCATTTGTAACCCAATATAATTATTATAGAGCCATAGCTTTACTTCACATCCAAAGTAGACAAACTACAGCTTCTAAATATCTTAATAATCTTTCATGGGCTAAATATTTTCTTTCATTCAAATGTTATTTAAAGACCACTAGAAACTTTTATTCAGTTAATTACATACAGTATGTCTTTGTAATCCCTATGTCCATGTTTAGACATTTGTGCTACATTTTATTAGTGCATTTTTGTGACAGGAAGTACTATTTTTCTTTTAGATTTAGCTAAAACATTGATCCACATTTATATTGATGCATCCTCGTCATTTTATACAGCTTTAGTCCCTTTTGATTGAAGTTAAAATAGATACTTCCCCATATAATTACCTATTTTATAAACGTTTTCATTGGTTTCATAAATTGCTTTGTGTTAACAGTGAGTGTAAATATCTTGACATTTTCACGTGACTAATACCTGTAAGTATATTATTATTTATTGTATACTCCTTTTGCTAAATTAAATAGCTAGATCCATGATTGTTGTAAATTTATCCAAATGACCAGTCTCTGACTCTGATATTAATCATCTTATTCATTTACTCAGCTGCTGTACTTTTGTCATAGCAGGTACATTTTATATTTAGCAAAATGACTAATCTCACTTCCGCACATCTTAACACTGACTTAAAACACACACAATTGTAGACTTTACTGCATTACATCAGTCTTACTTTGCTTGACACTTGACACAATTAGAATATATTTTTCAGATTTAATGGAATGACCAATTCTTTATTATCAGCCTTTACATCCACAATTCCAGATACAGCTTTAATTTTTAGTTTCCTAATAAGTCTAAATTTGTCTTCAAGTTACCAATACTTCACAGAGAGTCCACAGAAATTAAGGTGCCACTGTATTGACAGTCAGTACACTGAAATCAAAATATTTAACTCATTAGATTCAAGATTCAAGATTTTTTATTTGTCAAACCATGTGAATGGTTCGAAATGATGTTCCTCTCATCCTTGATTGTGGAGCGGGGGGAGGGGAAAGAGGGGTGGGAGGGAGGGCAGGGAGTTCAGCTTCCCGATGGCCCTGTGTACGAAACTGTTCCTCAGTCGACTGGAACTGACCCGTGGATTCCGCAGTCTCCTCCCTGAAGGCATCACCCTGAAGAGACTTTGTGATGGGTGCAGGGGGTCCCTGGTGATTTTGATGGCCATTACTCGGGATATCGGGAGCGTGCCAATGTTCCCACATTTCTAAGGTTTTTTTTTTCTTTCCAATATTAGGCCCTATGTTCCCACATTTCCTTTATCATCAATTTGCATCAGATTTTATCCCCATTTCTCCCATTTGATCTCTAGAATTCTGTCATTCAACTAGTTTCACACTTTTAATATATTATTAATGAAGTGAAGGTCTTGGTGTTTGTATTTTAGTTTTCGAAACAGTGTTACAGAATTACTGACATACCTAACATATTATATTCTGTTGGAAGTTGTTTGTATTAATGTGTCACTCAATGCAAACCAGTTCCTTTACATAAAAAACAAATGCATCATCTACAAACCTACTTTGTGAAAATCTCACAGTATCGGTTGGTATTGAGTATCAATACATACTCAAACCTCAAGTATCGGTATCGGAAGCAAAAAAGCTGGATCGGTGCATCTTTACTCAATACAGCCCAGTCCAGTCGATGATTCAAGCCTCACTACAACTCAATACAGGCTTTCTGTGGGGCATTGAAAAGTTTTGTTTTAAGTCATTCAATTCATTTTGCCAAAAAGCCTGGGATTGGATTCAAACCGAAATGAAATCTAAATTTATTGAACAATAATAACATTTCTGAACTATTTTCACAGCATTAGTTTATCAAAAATACAAAACATATTGTCTAAAACACATTTCAGCTGCAGGTTTGTCTGAAATTGTACACAATGTTTTGCCCAAAAGGTTTCTGTTGAGTCCAGTTTGCTTCAAAATATCAACATTTCCCAGATTTTTTGACAGAATGTGGAAACATCTTGAGAAATACCTCAGAAAAAACTTCGAACTTAGCCCAGGGTGAGACAATACAGAGGTAACGAGCCCTAATAAGTATAAAGATAAAATAAATATATGTTTTCCAACCTTTAGTACAAAGAGAGGAGGCTAACTCCTCCTTCTGGTTTGCTCTTAAGAGACCCACGAACGTGTTTAAGTCTTTATTCGCCGAGGACGATCTTTGGAGTAAGATCAAAACGTCCGACACTTCAACTACAGAGTACAGATGAAAACTGAAGAATCTTTGCCTATGATGGACAACTCCTATACGACTGAGAACCTGCACAGATCTTGAGAAATAGTTTTTATAGTTTTTAAAATGGCATTAAATTCTCCCACCTGTATAAACCCTGCAATAGTTGTCAAAGCACAAAGCTGAAATAAAAAGGCATTTATCAGAATGTAAGTGTTTGCTGCGTGGGCGTAACTTTCAACTTGGTCGCATGAGAAGCAGGAGTTGTACTGTAGGTGTGGTCATAATCACAGCAGTAAAAATCACTTGTCATGTTTATTTCTCTGATATTGCGCTTCGTTCAGTAATGTTTTGAAAGAACCACAGCATGTAGGGACAAATCAGATTCTTCCTCCACCTCTGCACAAGCTGAATTTACATATGCAACGCTCTTGACTCATACAGATAGTGCTGCTGCGTCCTAAACATCCGGAGATGGAAGCGCTGTGTGTTTTCAAAGCCAAAAAAAGCTTTTCTAACTCGGGCTGGGCGACATGGCCAAAATATCTCATCACGATTTTCTTTCGTTTTAATCACAATTCATGTGTTAATGTCTTTTTAAGGCAACTAAAGCCATCTGCTTCTCCTTGGTTTTAGACCTGGTGTTGTTGTAGTGGTTAAAGGTGGCCACACACTACAGGATTTTAAATCTTTTGAGACTAAAAATCTGTGCACAGACCACACACACTAAAGGACAGACATGAGGACACACATACACACACATGAGGAGTCCCACCACAAATCATGCCACGCCTCCTCAGACTCAGAAAGACATAAAATCTGGCTAAAAATCCTCTAGTGTGTGTCCAGATTTAGTCTTGGTTAAGGCTTGTTTTAGTCTAGGTTTTAGTCCAGAGTTTTGACATGCTTCCCTCATGGATTAGTCCTGGTTTAATCCTGGTCCAGTCTGTGATATTGTCCAGGTTTAGTCCCAATACAGACCCAGTTTTCTCTTGGTTTACTTCCGATTGAGTCCTTGGGTTTAGACCTGGTTTAGTCCTGGTTTAGTCCAGGGTAATCATCGTTTCATTCTGTCCCTGGTTTCGTCCTTTTTAGTTTGGTCCTAGTTAAGACCTTGTTCTCAGTCTCTGTTTTAGCCCTGGTTTAGTCATGGTTTAGACCTGGTTTAGTCATGGTTTAGTCCTGGTTTAGTCATGGTTTATTCATGGTTTAGACTTGGTTTAGTCCTGGTTTAGTCATGATTTAGTCATGGTTTAGACCTGGTTTAGATTTGGTTTAGACCTGGTTTAGTCATGGTTTAGTCCTGGTTTAGTCC
>OMNZ01089602.1:0-11779 GCA_900303255.1 Lesueurigobius sanzi
TTGGCACTTTTTGGCCAAAAAAACTCAAATTTGTAATAATGAAATTGAAAATTTTGGATCCTATTTACACACTGCAAAAAGAGATATATTGAAGTAAAATTAGCTTGAATTCAGAATACTTGACGTTATTCTGAGTAATTTTGACTTGCCAAGTAAAATTATCTTTTTTTTTAAACTTAGAATAAGAAAAAGCATATCATTTTAAGTCAACTTTGATTTATTATCTAATTTTAAGTGCAGGAAGTCATTTTTTTCTTAATTGAAGCTAAAATACTTGTTTCATTGGCAGATAATCTTACTAGACAAGTCAAAATTACTAAGAATAACATCAAATATTCTGAATTCAAGCAAATTTTTACTTATGAAGATATCAATTGTTGCAGTGCAGTATATATTTGGTCATAAAATACAGTTTCCCCCAAAAATACACATTTTTAAAAACAGACTAAAATAAACAAGGATTGTCTCTAAAAGTGGCATGTCCCCAAAAATGGGGATGTTAGGCCTTAAGAGGTTAAGAGAAAAGGGGGAACAATACATATTAATGAACATTTAAACAAATGTAAATATGCCAGATTATAGCCTTAGGCTCATTTCCATCTGCAGACCCCCTGGCAAGAGGACTGTCACTGAGACATACAACTCAATTATAATCTTTATGTTTGGATTTGTTGTGTTTGTAGCAGGTGCAGAGTCTCAGTGAGTGCATAAGCTTCTGTGGACGTTATTATTAGTCTGGGTTGTGCTGCTTGTGTTTGTGGGGCAAGCGCTGTCCATGGTGCTGATGTGAGTATAGCTGCTGCTGCTGTCCAGGGAGTCCATGCATTCAAGTGTGTAGAGTGTCCAGAAAAGCCACATATAAAACCAATACATTATTATTATTATTATTATTATTATTATTATTGCATGTTTTTTTTATTGCTACTGCACATTTTTGCAATTGCTTTTTTTATTACTTCCAAAAAAACCTTGCAGCTCATCATGACAGCAGACAAAAAAAAGCAAAGAACAACACACTTCAGATTCAAAGTATAGCTATTTACATTCCCGTCTGCCCAAGAAACAGTGCGCAAACCGAGTTATTACAGAATTGACAGGTGCTGACAGAAATAAATCTCCATTTTGCTGTGGCCCTGCTCACTTTTTAAATCCAGCGCAGGGCGGACATGTCATGCACAAAGCTGACAGGTGTTTGTGTCTCGCTTCTATTGCTATTCTCTATATTTTATAGAAGAAAATTATATTGTAAAAGAAAAGGCTTCAGTCCATTCTCTGGTGACTTCTTGGATGATTCAATTGTATTGTGGTTGGAATTTGAAATAGTGTTGTCATGTCAAGGTTTTGATAGATGTGAAGGTTTGTCTGGCTGGCAGCTAAATGAAAATTAAAGTTGAGGAGAATTCAAAATCACCATCTGAAACTAAGCTGATACTAACCATTATTTTAACAAAATAGGCCTAAATTGGACTAAATTATCTATAAGCCAGGTGTAAACCAAGTCTAACCTGTATAGAAGAAGAAGAAAAAACACTCAACTTAAGCGCATTACTGAACTATGCATGAAATAAAATGTAATAAAGTGTAAACTTACCACCTTAAGAAACCCAAGTACCACAGATTGAGAAACACTGCCCTATTGCAACCATGGCTGTAGAAGTGGGCTAGAAGTAGGGCTGGGCGATTATGAAAAAAAAAAAATCTCAATTTATTTTTTGATTCGATTTTTGTCTAAATAAGAAAAATAAATAAATATGGCCTTAACCTGGGCAAGGCCTGATCCTGCTTACTTCTAAATTAAACTGCTAACTTTCAACTACAGAAGCAGAATTGGGCAGTTCCTCTCCTACACAGTGCTACACCGACACCACACAGCTCTCACATGACCAGGGACAAACCAAAAAAACATGTGCAGAGATCGCACAACAGTGTGTTTGAAGAAAGAAGCAAGATTGCAACAACAGCTACGTTAGCGAGCACAGATTAAACCATTTTCTTCCGCTTTATCCGGGGTCGGGTCGCGGAGGCAACAGTCCGAGCAGAGATGCCCAGACTCCCCGATCCGCGCACACCTCATCCAGCTCTTCCTGGGGGATCCCAAGGCGTTCCCAGGCCAGCTGAAAGACCTTGTCTTTCCAGCGTGTCCTGGGTCTTCCCCGGGGCCTCCTCCCAGTGGGACGTGCCTGGAACACCTCTGGAGGGAGGCGACCATGTTTACTAACAAATGTTAGAAAACCATCTCTGACCTACCTTTTCCATTTGAGTAGAGAAATCCTAAAGAAATGCTCATGTTCCTTAGTGCTCCAATAGTTGGGGGAAACTGCAGGTCATTTTTTCACCATCAGCTGCTTACGAAGTTTTATTGATTTTGCTATGAAACCAACCAACCATGTAGGTTAACTTGAAACAACTGAGCATTTACCACCATCTACTGGACAAGACTTGTAATTGCTAGTGAGCAGTATGTATTATTTTCGGCGGATAGATTGGCTAGTTGGCTTGATGATTGAAGCTCATCGCGCAATTATCGTAATTTACCTTGTTTAATATTGAGATTTGAATAATTGCCCAGCCCTAGCTAGAAGTGAGATTTTCCATATCATACACTGACAACTAGACAGCTGATGCATGAGGCATGTAGCACAGTTTATTTAACTCACAGATCTGTTATCTGTTTAGTAATCTGTCAAGTTTTAAATTTGATCATAGTTCGACTTTAGCCTTTTCAACTCTTTCAAGATAGAGTGTTGAAACTCTCCAGTTATTGAATATCTTGTTTTCTATCATAGTGTGCAGCATTCAATCTAAAGCTATATCGCACCTATCCACACAAGATGTATTCATTTCAGTTTCTCTTATTCCGGGCAACATGGCGACAGATAAAAGTGACCTCTACTGTGCACCCAGCCCTTTCAAATGGCCCCTGTCCAAGGACACTGGGCCAGGAGGTGCACTTGACAAATGCTCCGGGGCCGCACTCCGGACTGGTCACATTGGTTGGGGCGGCGGTGACAAACAGCCTATAGTGTGTAACAAGGTTTAACGGCCAAAAGAGTGGATGACCTTCCCTTCCACTTACCCAACATCTTCATCATCATGGGACTATGGGCTCCATTGTGCCAGAGTTGAATAGATATGAAGCAGGTTGGCGTCAACGCACATTTATATCGACTGTACTTGGAGCGTGTCTTTGGAAATGCACTGGAAATACACATTTTCTAAACCAATTGAAACTGAAATGCTGTGACTATTCAGTGTCTTCAAAAGCATTTTATCAGTATCCAAGACTGTGGTCAAGAGGAAACAACCTCGTACAGATGACGGCAAGAGGGTCAGTTGTAAAATCTAAAGGTGATTAGCTCCTGTCAGTTCATCAGTTTTGTACACAATCGTGGTTGGCAGATGGGGGCAAAGGGAGAGTTAAGCTTCCTAACCACCTGGTAGATGAAGCTTGTCAGTTGGACATGGATAAAGACTACAAAACCTGCTTATGTCAATTCAATGCCAAAAAGACCTTTTTATCCAACACCATTTTGCTTTTATGTCGTCTAGAGGTTGCCACAGTAGGGTTGCATACAAAAATAAAATAATAATAATGTAATCATTTTTATTTTTTTATGCAATAGTTAATCACTCTAAGCTCCGTGTGTTAATCATTGGCCACATGGACAGAAACTTCTGTAAATTAAAAAGCAGTTTTTGTCAATTACATTAAAAACAACAGTGCAAATACTGTGCAATGTCATTCAGTCAGTCATCAGTGTGGTGCCCCTGGGAGCACTTGGTGCCCCATGCACAGCGCGTTACCAGCGTATAGGGAGCGGTGGTGCTGAGCCCACTCCGTGCTCCCGATGGCCAGTCTAGCCGTGGTTATTGCCATTATTGACAGTGAATAGATTTCATCCCTGCTTTCCACCTTTTCACAGTGCTGTACTTTTATTTGCTCATTCACTTGCAGAGATATATCTGTAGGAATTGTATATTTATTATTTTTTTTCTGTTGGAAAACAACTTATTTAACTGACTTTACTTTGCCCCATCAAAACAAGTGGAAGTGCACATTTGCCTCGTCTGATGTCTTGACAAATTACACTGCTATGCGAAGGTTGTGATTTCTTTTCAAGAGACAATGCACTGCCTGCAGCAGAATATATGCAAATGAAGTTCAGAGTGGTGGTGAATAATATTAAAAAGGTGGGCTGTTGAGAGAACCAAATGAAGAAAAGCTGTCGTGCTCCATTCAATTTGCTTTTGTGAAAATGTGCCCTTTCGGTGGACTGAACTGTGGTCTAAGTGTGGATCTAAGGGTTTGCAGTACTTACATTGTCAGGTATGATTTGTATCACACATAGACATTTCCTGCTAGATAACAATGTTCTCTGTCAAAAACACAGGCCTAGAGTAGTATTTCACTTCATTCACCCCTTGAGTAATCCTTTTCATTTCCAGTCATCTATTTTTCCGGCATTTTGTTGCATCATAGATGAAACGCAAAACTGTCCAGCACATTTTAAAGCCCACAATCCAACATTGGATCAGAGCAGTTCTCCTATCAATGTCAGTTCATCCTGGCGCTATAAATTTGTTAGTAAGCCATTGGCAGAAGATGAAAGCTTGTTTTAACATGCCATTCCTGTTGTCACTTGCAGGGGGCAATAAAGGACAATTCAAAATCCTGACGGCTCTGTATAAGTATACCTGTAACATTACATTTCAAACATGTTCTAATGTAGAGAAGTCAACCTGAATATCTCTGTGAGTACATGTCATAGACCAGAGTCTGGATCCGGACCCAAATCTTGTATCCGACCTTTGAAATCCGACCTTTGAAATCCTCATTTGAGGCGGCTTTCACTCTCGTTTTCCCTCTCTCTCGCTCTCTTCTCTCTCTGTCTTTCCAGGCAAGGTTTGAATACTTCCCAAATTAACACATAGGAACTTTATATACCACTTTCTGTTTTGCTCATATCGACCAAAAAATGACTTAGGGTGCATTCATAACCCACTTTTGATCCGAATCCTGGGCCGTTTGCCCTGATAGTACGGTTCGATTGAGGTGTCGTGAATGAGCAAACAAACTCTGATCAGGGCGAGATAAGCGGATCCTGGTCCGGCTGAAAACGTGGGTCTCGGTCCGGTTTAAACAAACTCTGATTCAAATCATTTGATTTGTGAATGTAACTGGACCAGAGAGCGGACCAAAACCAGGAAGTGCCCGACGCCGCGAGGTCATGTGACTGTCCACATCAAAACAAACGCCACGAACAGTGATTGATATCGGGTCAAATATTATTATTTTTATCTTTATTATCTTAAGAAAAAAGTATTAATAGCCTAATTAAAAAGTATTATTCCAATAACTGTAAATTGACTCCACATGTTTTGGACTTTTGCTTGGCAATTTTTTGCAAGGCCATTTTAAAATGACCTTTCTAGGCCTCCGGCGGGGGAGGGGGCGGGTTGTTGTTGTTTTTTCTCATGAATGCAAATATATGGTGAATAAACACAGATTTCACATAGAAGGTCAGGTTTATAGCCTTCTATGTTTATAGAAGCATATTTTAGTGGAAAAATAATCACATTTTTCAACACATTTTGTGTGTGTTTTTTGCCAAAAATAAACATTTCTACAGTAACTACAGCCTGTATCTTCCATCTCCTGGACCAGGTCTAACCCACAAAACCTTTTTCTAATGTCCACAGCCATATTCATTGATGTTTTGCATATAGGGAAAGAGTGAGGTGAGAAATTCAATTTTCGGAGGTGGTACAGAGCAGAGATAGTTAGTGTAGACTTTCACAGCTGAAGCCTGAAGCTTGTTAGTTGCTGCTCTGAGTCACACCTGTTGTAATCAGAGACGGGATCAGCAGTACTGGCTCATGCTCTTGTCATTCATGATTGAGGCCCAATGAGCTTTTTGTGTTTTTTGCCCAATTTTGCTATAATTTTCAGTCGCATTGAGTATTCCAGACTCATGACTAGTTGAGGGTAGTCGCTCTAAACTCTCGCATAGAAGAAGTGTGGGCTATTTTACGTCCACAAATGCAAATATACGGAAAGCCGCAGCCAAAAGCAGTAGGCTACACAAATAGTGTAGCCTTGGTCCTTTTTCATTTCCATGTCCTAACAAACAAATAACAAAGAGACCATGCCAAACAAAAGGCCACAAAAACAACATAAAACCCCAAACAATCTTGATAAGGACTTCCGGTTTTCAGGCTGTAGCTCCTTCGTCGTCAGGGGCTGATGTTAGTCAGATAGGTATTTTCTTATTAAATCCACTGAGAATGTGTCCCACTTCTTTTTATTTCCCTTTGAGAGAGCCAGTCAGCACAGGCAGCAATCACATGACACTGGACCAATCTGGTGTTTACTAATGTCGCGTTCATGTGAACTGGGGAACTGGTTTTCCCCAGATGGAAGTCTGTTGTTTCCAGTTGGTTTGTGTTCATGTGCTTTCTATGTTGGAAAGTGGGGATTTTGATTTCACCAGGTAAAAACTGTCTTTCATCACTAATTAGCATTTAACAGAGCTAACTTTTTACATTTGGTGTTAGCGTCTTGAAAAGCTAAACTTTGGTTTGTTTGTTTTATAAAGCATCTCATACATTTTCTTTTTACTAGCATAAATTTTGGGCATTTCTCTCACAAATATGTTACTCCAAATAAAACAAAGGCTCATAGTAAACCTGTGAAAGTAGTGTTTAACCAAGAAGCTCACATTTAAAGAAAAATTAACAAATCAGCTGATTTCTGCATCAGATGCGGATGTCGGGAAGCTTGTTTTGACCCCAGTTCCCCACTTGTTTTTCCCAGTTGGGCGAGCGTTCATGTGCATTTTCCAACTGGGTAAAATGTTTTTCCCAGTTCCGCACCATAATGCAAGGTCTTTTATGGGGGGGTTGGGGAGCTATTTAATTTCTTTTTGGTATGAAATTGTAAATGACCTCTTATATGAAGCTCTTATAAGACCTATGGTATTCTATTGTTGGATGTATTTACATCTACTATTTATAAAGAAAAAATGCAAGTGTAAAAAGGGCATTAGAGTTGTAATAACAGCAATACCTTGCAGTAGCTGTATACAAAACAGCACAAAAAAATACACATCTGAAGGAACTGAATCTCCAATCTTTTTACATCTAAATAAACTATATTGAAAACTATATTGAAACTACTTTTTAACTTTTCCTCTTCCTTACTTGCGTTAAAGGGTGGGCTGTTTTTTGCCAAAAAACCCCATGCTGCAAGCGCTGCAGAATGATTGTGAGTAAAATGATACATAATGATCTGTTTTCTTCGAATAGCCAGCTCTATATTGGCTCCCAGCAACTCTCGCCCTACTTAGCATTCTGCCCTTTCCCTCTTCCTATGTAATCACCATTCTAAACAGGTAGTAATCAGGCAGGAGAGGCGGGAGAGGCTGGCTGCGCAGGCTGTGTGCTCTGATTGGGAACAACATGTTGGCCTCCCCACTGATGGCTGCTCCATTTTGAGTTCTGTAAATCTCACCATGTGTTGGCGCGTACTTCTGATCGATAAATACAAACAACTGTGCGCATGTGGAAGGAGGCGTGACGCAAAATAGGAAGAAGTGTCTAAGTGCACATGCAGCGGCTATAAACCCAGGAAATTTGTATCAACACAACAAGTATCCATCTGTGTAATAATAATAATAATGCATTGGTTTTATGTAGCGCTTTTCTGGACACTCAAAGACTCTTTACATTATTCTTTCACTCCAGACTTGGTGGTGGTAAGCTACTATTGTAGCCACAGCTGCCCAGGGGTAGACTGACAGAAGCAAGGCTGCCAATTTGCGCCATCGGCCCTTCCGACCACCACCACACATTCACTCTCTCACTACATTCATACGGGCTGTGGGTGAAGTGTCTTGCCCAAGGACACAACGACAGTCTGCAGCTACAGGAGCCGGGATTCCAACCCCCGACCTCTCGATCATAGGACGACCCACTCTACCATCTGTGCCACTGTCGCCCCAACTTCTCAGTCGTCCAGGAGTTGTCCATCGTACGTAAATATTCTTCAGTCTTCATCTGTGCTCATCTGTAGGAGGAGTTAACCTCTGAGTCCCACCTCTTTTGGTTCAAAGGTTGGAGAAAAACATTTTAACCTATTCACACCTAATTACTGCTCTTTACCTTCCTATTGACTTAAGCCCCGTTCAGACCAAACGCGCGTCATCGCTCATGACGCTCATTCTTGAACGTGCAAATCTGCCAAAGACGCCGCTGATAGACGCACATTGACGCAGCTACAGCTTTAACGTCTGGCCTCTATATTGATATATTGTGAGCACCATTGCCATCACCATCTTCAGTGGCGCTCACAGTAAGCATCCGTCTGGCACCAGAGGCCTGGGTTCAATCCCCACTGGTTACAATGTTTATATTCTTTTCACTCTGAAAAAATATAATAGGACTGTTGTCCCAACACAAGTCTCAATGACAAAACTATATTTCTTTTTGTCAGTCCCCATGTTCAGGGGTAAATCCGTATGATTATAGTGTTCATAAACACCAATTTGCTTCCTGTGCCAAATTGGAAAAAGAGGTGTGCAGAGGGGTGGATTCGAACTAGCGACCTCATGCATCCAAAATGGGAGATCTACCTACTGAGCTAAGCAGGTTGTAGTTTGTTGGGCCGCAGACTTACGTATATCAAACATGGGCCTGATAGATAAAGGCGTGAACATACAGGAGAGAGCTATCGTAATTTGCAGGTTGTATTTAATGAATTATTCTGTGATCAGGGCAGATGAGCAGCTCCACAGGACCAGCGCCTCTGTGTGTGATTGTGGAGCTTTATTTATATCGATTTATTGAAGCGTGTTTGATTGAAGGGCAGTGAGCTGTACTTCCTCATTCAGACCGGCTGCTTGCTTGACGCGGGTGAAAACGCTCATACGTTCACATCGTTCCGCTCAATTCGCGTGAACGCCAACGCTGAAAGATTGACGCACGTCATCGCACGTTCACATAGGCTTTACATGGAAGATGGCCGTGTGGTCGCGTTAGGTGTGTAGGCACCTTTACTCTGTTTAAGGCTGTTCACAGTTTTCTATGGCCTCGCTTCATTAGCATCAGAAACCACCCCTCTGTCATGCTATTTAGGCTGGACCAGAGCAGCCCCATAGAAAAGTGTGATCAGCCTTAAACAAAGCCCAGGATAAGTCAATAGGAAGGTAATGGGCAGTAATTAGGTGTGAATAGGTTAAGATGCTTTTCTCCAACCTTTGAACCAAGAGAGGTGAGACATAGAGGTTAACTCCTCCAACTGGTTCTTCATAAAAGACCCACAAGCAGCAAGTCAATTCTGCGTGTCAATCCAAACGTTATTTGGATGAAGAACGAAAGGTCCTACACTTCAACTACAGATGACGACTGAAGAATCTTTACCTACAACTCAACAAGTAGTTAGTTCAACTCAACTTAAGGTGAGATGCAACAGGTGAATGGGTGAGAGAAAAAAAATCCCAAATTTGCCACATTTTCTGCGCCAAGATCTGAAGAATAAAAAAAAAAGAATAAAGCGAGGTTTAAATGTATGCGTGTTTGGACATTTGATTCACAGTCCTGTGTCCCCATGTTCTCTATTTGCTATGCTGGCTTCTGTCCGACTGCAATTGCCAAACACAAAAAAGATTTTAAGATTTTAATACTGCTTCTCTTGCCGTACACATTCACTAGCAATTGGTACTGTTTCATCAAAGCATCATTTGTGGCCTTAGTTGAGCATACTCCCATGCATAATTTATCACATCTTCTGAATGTCTACTGCCAAAGCAAATAAAAGCTTACAAACCTCCTTCACGCTTTGCACATTGCGACGCAAACGCAAAAAAAATGTGTTTCAATTTGAGCGCGAAGTCAATAAGTCTCCGGCAACCCTGTTATTTACAGGCGGGTGGTAAAATTGCATACCTGCAAACACACTATGCACTTTTCTCTATCAGGGTCAGAAATTAAAGGGCTGCGACCCAGATCTGCTGAAAAGAAAATGGTAAAAGAGAATGGAAATCCACCCACAAAGGCACGTTTGCGAGTCTGGAGTGCCCGATTGAGGAGGTGGTTTGGCGTTCCCGGTAATTTCTAGTAAAGCGGTGTAATCATTGGGAGAACTGTTCGAATCACGCTGCTATTGTTTGTCCTGAGGCACAATCAGGGGAGTATTGTCGTCAGGCGTGCGAGAAAGGGCAGGCTCCAAAATACAATTAGAAGTCGGTAGATAGTGAGCGTCAGAGGTTTGGTTGGCTTCTCTATGAGCACAATGGCACACAATGGGAAAGAACTGGACTTGCAAGGTTGTGGGTGCTTGTGTTGGGAATGCAACGATGCCAGGACATGCTCGCGCTTAACGTCAAAGGCCCTGTACCTGATTTTTTTTTGGTCTGTTTTCATTGTTTGTAAAGGGTGTCCAAACTCATTCCTGACTCTAACACATACAGTATCTAACTGCACAAGGTTGACAATTTCCAGGGACACTTTTCATTGCCACTCATATGCCTTATTATATAAACTCACAAATGTCTACCTCTCTAATTTATTGAAGGCGAAACCAATTTCATTCCACTACAAGGAAAAACATGGACATGTATTATTAGTTGGTCATACATTGTCAAAGTATCTCTGTCGCATTATTGGATGACACATTATCCATATTATATATCGTAGGCAAAATGTCTTCATCTGTACTCTGTAGTTGAAGTGTAGGACATTTCAATTTTAGTCCAAAGATCGTCATCAGCTACTGATGTTATACCATATTATATATCATACTATCATATTATTATTATTATTTTTTTTTTAATGTATTTATGTTTATTTGAGCAGGGACAGGTATGCTTCATGAGCTCATGTTACACACCACAACATTTTAGCCAAGGCTAATTCTCAATGTCAGTCCCTGGTTGGGCCTTTACAGTAAAAAACAAAGCAAAACAAACATCATAAAGGTTAAAACAAACAGTTAATAACATTCAGAATAGAAACAATCCCTTTGCCTGGTGGCGCTTGGGCCTAACACAGCAGGGGGTCAGTGATGTTCACACATCTGACCTCTGATTAAAAAGTCTTTAAGTTTATGTTTGAATAGGACCCAGTTAGTCTCTCCCTTCAGTTCAGTGGGTAAACTGTTCCAAGCTTTTGTGCCTTGTACAGAAAAGGCTGATTGTCCGAAAGTAGTTTTGTGCCTCGGGATTTGACAGTTCCCGCTCTGAGCTCCTCTGGTCCTAGAGCCCACAGCTCTGAGAGGAACTATACACTCACTAAGGACCTGTGGGGCCTGACCATGCACACATTTATACATTAACTTCAACTGAGAATATTTGATGAAGTTTTCAAAATGTAACATATTTAAGTTATGCAGGCTACACAGTGATATCCAAGATTTTAACAGCTCTGTTGTAGATCATTTGTAGTGGCTTAACTGTAGTGACTGTGGCCTGTGACCATGAGCTGATGCAGTAACTTATATGCGAGAAGATCATGGAGTGCATGAATGTGTGAGCAGCGTGGAATGGCAGATAGTCCCTGATTAGTCTGAATGTATACAAGTTTGCTTTGGCAACTCTACAGACTTTTTTGATATGACTGTCAAATTTAAGTTGAGAATCAAGTACAAGGCCCAGATATTTGATCTCTGAGACTTGCTGGATCTTGTGACCGTTAATTTGTAAATTTAGTTCGTCGGTGATGGATTTGGTTCTTGAGGCAAAGCAAACAGACATGGTCTTTTTAACATTTAGTGACAAACCAGAAA
>OMNZ01089605.1:0-10775 GCA_900303255.1 Lesueurigobius sanzi
TTCCCCCGTTCTTTCCACTGAGTGAGGAAGGTTCAAATTGGTGCAAATGCGCAGCTGAAGATCCTACCTGCTGTGGAACCTAAATGTTTAACCCATGACTCTCTCAAAGCTTTCAAAGGTTAAAGACCAACTCACCCCCTGTTTCAAAGTTTACTCCGCCCATCCACCAAATTCAAAAACTGCTGTGAAAGGGGCGTGCCTGGAGGCGCGGAGGGAGACTGAGCCGTTTATATTCCCCACAGCGGCAGAGCTGCTAACGTCACATCAGTTCTGTGTCGTCACATCGCCGGTTGAACCAATAAGGTGACAGACTCTAAACAGTCAAATCCCATATAATTTTACCCTCAAGAGGGCGCCACACAGACGGTTTTAAGCACAAAAGTTAGATTTCTACAAATGTGCACTAAAATGTCAAAGTAATTATGGAGACATGTAGCAACACTATTAGACACCCATTTATACAGTTAATCAGCAAAAAAAAGTTGATTTGGTGTTTAGTTGTTCTTTAATGCAGGGGGTTTCTTACATGTGTGTCTGAGCCAGGTGTTGAGTAGGGCAGGGTATCGATTTGAATTTCCAAAATCGATTCGGTTTGATTCACAAGGGCCAGATTTGATTCGATTCACAATTTTACTTGGGTATGGTAGAACTAATGCACTTTTTTATTATTATTCCACTAATATATGCTTCTATAAACATAAAAGGCTATAAACCTGACCTTCGATGTGACATCTGTGTTTATTCTCCATATTTTTGCATATTTTAGAAAGAAATATTTGCTTCATACACCATAGATTTGCAAATTTTTGCACAAATGTAACTCCATATCTTTGCCCTTCAGGTTCTATTCAAACACAGAGGCAAAAAAACAAAACAAGTTTTACCTTTTTTTTTAGTTTTGAATCCCTGGGTCGATTATGTAAAGTGCAGAGTCAGCAGTTTTGTAAAATGCTAACTTTTGAGCCTTTTGGAAACAAATTTTCAAAGCAACTTTACACCGCTCCCCAGAGGCCTAGAAGAACATGGCTGGGCTCATTTTAAAGCCTGAACCCTGTAAGTCTCTATGACATTTGGTTGCAGAGATATTTGCTAAAGTCGTCGGCGACTTTAGCGGTAAAAAGATTGATTTTCGTTTTTTTAAATCGATATTCAAAGGAAAATCGATTCAAAGCGATGAATCCATTTTTTAAACCCAGCCCTAGTGTTGAATCCTTGATTTTTCATGGTATTAACCTTTCCGACATTACGTCACAAATCAATCGTTGGTGAAAACACTGAAATTCATTGGACTTTGAGTGGTTATGATTTGGTTTGAGAGGATCATTGTGATGTCAAATTGTGATGAAATGCCTGCCTATAGAGGCGAAAGTTTTGTTTTCACCGACACTGGGTCGCGTTGCATTGGTGTGTGTGTGGAAATGCCCAGAAGGTTAATATTTTCACTGTAACACCATAGAACATAATGTTTGTGTAGGTTCTCAGTCGTACAGGAGTTGTACATCGTAGGCAAAAATTCTTCAGTCTTCATCTGTACTCTGTAGTTGAAGTGTAGGACGTTTCGATCTTAGTCCAAAGATCGTCATCAGCTACTAAAGCCTGGGGCACGCTGTGGGTTTATTTAGAGTGAACCAGCAGGAGGAGTTAACCTCTAAGTCCCTCCTCTCTTGGTGCTACAAGGTACTTAATATGGCTCGTTAGCTCCCTATTGTCTACCCTGGGCTAAGTTCTAAGTCGTTGACACTCCCCTATGGCCCTGCTGCTCCCAGTAGTCCAGGCTCATTTGCATGGAGCAGGTTTCACCCACCCTGATATAAGTGCCACCTTGACACAGTGGCACTTATATCAAGTTTTTTTTTTCACATAAAATGTTACATAGTGTGTAGTGTTAAGTGGGAATGTCATCGCCACAATGTGAGAAAAATGCATTTTTGAGAAAAAGGTCATTGAAGTTACAAAATGGAGAAACATTGAATCAGTCCAATAATTACGGTCCTTATTAGTAAAGATTTTAGGCCAGTTTGCTATATCACCTTTAAGGTGATATCACCTTTAAGGTGATATAGCAAACCTTTAAGGTGATATAGCAAACTGACCCAAAAATATAACAAATAAGATTTACTTGAAAAAAGAATGCTTTTTCTTATTAAGTAGAGGTGACTGTGTCAACATGAGCTCTCACGTGGCCATATTTTCTATGAAGTAACCTGGAAAGGATGTGTGTAACTTTTCTCAGATGACGATGGTTCCAATGGTCCTAAAATCTACAAGAATCACTGCTTGAGCGTTGACAGATAGAAGCCTCTGACCTGGCCATCCCAGTCCTTGGCCCTGACCTAAATCCTACTGAAAACACAAAGAAACATCAGACAAATGCTGTGTGAAACTGTCTCAAAATCAATAATGCTCATCTTTTCTTCAGCCTCATGAGTGCTACGTGAGACTATTCAGGGCTATTATCACAGTCAAATGAGGTAATGTGAAGCGCTTGCTAAAGGAATCCGTGTATCATTCGTTCAATCAATTTTCAATTTCAAATCAAAAACGAAATCACCTAAAACACTTGCTTTAGGCATTTTTTGATTGATGAAATGAAACGAAATCACCAAAATTTTCAGCATTTTTCAATTTTCAACCCGATGCTTAAAACGAAAAATGAAATCACGGGCCCAGAGTGCAATTTATATTTTAATATTGTTTTATTCATTTACTGCGGCGGAAGTTGGCTGTAGTGTCGATATTAGGGGTGGGAATCTCGGGGTATCTTGCGATACAGACACACATCTTGCGAGACAGAGACAAAGCAGCGATTAGGAAGATTTATTGACATGATTTCTTTTGGCGATCAGACCCGGCAGAAGTCGTTGATGTATGAATTGGTGTTTTTTTTTTATATATCAGAGGTGCTAATATTTCCTGAGGACACTATAAGACTGTAGTAGAAAAGTTTGTTTTTACATGAATTATTATAGGCACAACTCCCTGTCTTAAAATACTTAGGCCTAGGTTTGAGTTTGAGTCACAAGTTTGTGACATTTTGGAATAAACCGTTTTATTTTATGGTAAAACTTTCTCAGGAATTTGAAAATTAAGGCAGAAATGCTAAATCTGCACTTTATTAACAATTTGGGCACCCCTCAAAATTATTCAAAGACAGCTTGTTATAACCAACAAAGAAAGCTTAATTTAGTTCAAGTTTGGTGACGCTATGGCCAGAGATGTTACAAACGTAACATAAAGAGGCAAAGATTCTTCAGTCTTCATCTGCACTCTGTAGTTGAAGTGTAGATAGATAGATACAGTAAATACTTGATCCCGAAGGACATTCAGTTTTCCAGCTGCTTGTCACATACATAAAAAGAGACAGATTAAAAGTCATAAAAAGTACTAAGAAAACATAGTACATAAATGAATAGGACACATACAACTATACAACTATAGCCCCCCCAATTAGCCCCTCCCACATACGGATGAATTATATAGCCTTATCGCTCAGGGCAAGAATGACTTTCTAAGTTTGTCAGTGGAGCAGGAGAGTGAGAGCAGCCTCTCACAGAAGGAGCTCCTCTGCCTCATCACCAGCTCATGCAGGAGGTGGTCCCTGTTGTCCATCACAGAGCAGTTTTTCAAGGGTTCTCCTCTCCATGACTGACACCACAGAGTCCTGATCAGCTCAAATCACAGAAGAGGCCTTCTTGATCAGTCTGTCCAGTCTATTTGGGTCCCTCTGCCTTTTGCCCCCTCCCCAGCACACAACACCATAAAAGAGAGCACTGGCCATGACTGACTGGTAGAACAGTTGTAGTACTTTCCTGCAGATCTTAAAGGTGGCAAGCCTCCTCAGGAAATACAGTCTGCTCTGCATTATCCTGTAGAGCAGGTCGGTGTTCGCTGACCAGTCCAGCTTCTCATCCACCTACAGTCTAAGGTATTTATAGGAGGTCACCACCTCAATCTCCTCGCCACTGATGGTCACAGGCTGAGGAGATGGGCGGTGCCTCCTGAAATCAGGACCATCTCCTTTGTCTTGGAGGTGTTCAGCTGCAGGTGGTTCGACTGGCTCCAGGTGGTGAAGTCCTTCACAAGGGACCGATACCCCCCCCCCCCTTGGATGCACTCTACGATGGCAGTGTCATACAAGAACTTCTGCACAGCTCAGTGCTGTGCCTGAAGTCCGCGATGTAAAGAGTGAAGAGGAGGGGTCCAAGTATGGACCCCTGTGGTGCTCCGGTGCTGCTGGTCACTGTGTTGGAGATGCTGCCTCTCAACCAGACAAACTGGGGTCTATCGGTCAGGTACTCAGTGATCCAGGACACGAGATGTGGGTCGACCTTCATGCTGGTGAGCTTGTCCTTCAGGAGGAGGGGCTGGATGGAATTGAAGGCACTGGAGAACTCTATAAAAAAAATTCTCACAGCACCACTCTCCCCGTCGAAGTATGTGCCAGCCCGGTGGAGGAGGTAGAGCACAGCGCCCTCCACTCCTACTTTCTTCCTGTCGGCGAACTCAAAATGTAGGACTTTGTCAGCATTTGAGCAGAATTGACACAGACTTGAGCAAAACTCCTCCTACTGATTTCTTTTAAGAAGAAACCAGTAGGTTTCTGTAGGCTAATGGGGGTTTTCCACCGGCAGTTCCGGCCCAGCCCATTGCCTTGTCTACCCGCTTTGTCCTGTGTTTCCACATGTCAGGCCTGGATCAAACCGGGTGAGCCAGGCACAAGTTTTGGGACAGACTTCAACCTTGAGTCTGGCCTGGCTGGCCTGGTACTAGCATAACGTGAACAGACTGCTGCCCTCTCAAAATTGTCTGAGAAGAGAGAAGACAGCCCTCACAAAAACAGGCACGTCCCACCAGATTATTATTTCACAATATTATACTGCAGCTGTAAACAGTGATCTTGCCGATCGATGGCAATAGCGCTGTTAGCACAACTTTAGTTGTTAGCGTAACATTAGCACATAGCTTACCTTCAGATTTCGTTTTTAGCAGATTCTTTCCTCTAGTCAAATATTGCACCTTTTTTATTGTTACAAACGCGGAAAGGTAACAGGCAACAGTAAAATATTAAAAAATAGCATTGCACACTCATATTGCAGATGTCAAAAATTATATTTATACATGACGTTTTTTGGCCCTTTTTTATTGTTACCAATTGAAAATATTCCAATTACACAGGAACAAGTTAGCAGATGCAGAATAGTTAGGAGGCTGCAGTGCTATACTTGGATGTAAAAAGGTTAGGAATGGAACAATGCACTTTTGGGTGCTCTTCAGTTTAGGGACCAGCTTCATCAAAAATGTCCAGGGAATCCAGGGGGAAATTATTCTTTTCTTTTCTTTGACTAATGTCCTTTGTGCATTCTCAAAATCAAAGAATCTGAGGCACTCCAAAAGTTGACAAACAATAAAAAGCCTTATTCACGTTGGTAATGATTTTACCCATGTGTGAATAAAGGCCTCAGCTTCTTTGATCTCTTTGTATTTTTGAATTTTATTTATTTGATCAGCGACAATGCACAATGTCGCTGATGATTTTATTCATGTAATGAACCTCGTCTTATGAAAAGTGTCTCATCCATCTAATTGCAATAAGTCTTTCCGCTGGTTACAAGAGCGATTACTCATCCAGTTATGTAGGCCCTTGTATGTAAACATATAATCCTTGTGTTGACACTTAGAAACTGGACTAATACTGCATAACCAATCCTTTAAAGCACTCCTCGGTAACTGCTATGGAATACATAGTGTAAACAACGAAAGTTGGGTGGGTGGCGCGGTGTGGGCCTTTACCTGGACACTAGAGCACACTGATTACTCTGAGGAGGATGATGCTGGATGCTGCGGGATCAGGGTTAGAGGCAGATTAACCACATGGACAAATATAAAGCTGCGCTGTAATCCCTGTGTGCACTCAGAAAGGAGACCCTATTCACTTTGCGTACCACTGCTGCTACGAAGACGCGCCAAAGACATTGTTTTTCATTCATTTCATTATTTCAAAGATCATTTGGAATACCCATCTGCCGTTTTTGTGCGATTGTTAAGATTTGAAATTTTGTGATTTGCAAACGATCAGCGAGGGACAACCATGAAGAAAGGAAAGGTAACTGTTAAAGTTTCCTCTTTTAAGATGTTTTAAGATGTCGTTGATATTCATCTTTCTCAAATGGTGATCCAGGATCCCAAATTACATTCAATTAGAGGTGGGCGGTATTAAGAAATATTAATATCTCTATATCCGGGGGGGGGGACTTTCTCTAACTATATTTTTGCAAGCTATCAAAAATATGTTAAACATCTTAATTTAGACCGCTGTGTTCTCAAAAATACACTTGTCTTTAATAAGCCACAAAAATGCTGAATAAAACACAATTATGCCATATTTTGAGAGATTACACTCAAAATATATTTTATTTGTATTTTTTGGTAGGCGTTATTGTAGCTTTTGGTTGATTTCTTCTGACATTAGATTAGATATTGTAAATTTGCATATTTTTCAAACAATTTCTATATTATCTTGTAGGTGATATATTGCCCGTCTCCACATTCAATATTAACTATTATAATGAATAGAAAAATACAATTAGGAATGTAAAAAATAGGCTAAGAAATACAGTATAACTTGGTCCTAAATTCAGGTCAGTTGTACACCACTTGTTATTTTTGTGTTATTATGTACACGATATTAGAGAGACAATTGAATGTAGTCTTAATAGGATAAAAGCAAACTCATTATTATTTTAAAATATGATGTAATATTTTCTATATTTTACGTAGTACAAGTCTTGATGAGCTAGTGGGCTATGTTTTCTGTGTAGCTTCCATCCTAATCCTGATCAGACATGGAGACGCTGCATAAATGTTTTACAAAAATAGATCCACGTACACTATGTAACGTAATGGAAATCTCATGTCAAACTTTTTTTTTGTCAGCAGGTCACAGATGATAATGAGCCGCCGACCTATCAAGAGGCCACCGCGGGTAACGCAGGTATAAGGGTTGAATTGTTTTCATGGCGGGGGAATATGTTATTTCGATGTTCTGCGTGGTTTACATGTATTTTGAATTTCTTTTTAGGCTATTCAGAAATGGAGGCCCAGTTTGCGTGGGATGACAAAGTTATCAGGCAGACTTTCATCAGGAAGGTAAGGGAAAATATTAGCTTTAAATAGGTCTACTTTAAAGACTAAATAAAAAAAGAAGAGCTAGAAAGTGGCGTGTAATTATTTTGTTAGGACTTTTCTTACAGATATTTGAACATTTTATGAAAACAATAATCACTCCGAAGTACTAACTATTGAGAGAAGGTCGTTCTATTCATTACAAACTGCAAAACGAATCACTTTACATAGGAACTAGGGATATTTCAATGTCATTTTTTCCCATCCGATAATGATGCTTTTCTGATACAATCTGCAATGTTGGGCAGTAAGGGATTATTAAGTAATCTACTACTGTAATTAGATAATTACATCTAAAAACATGTAATTAGTCAAACTTATAAAAACACTTGAAAAGGCAGCACAGGAGCTCAAACTGGAGACAGACCTAAACATACTTTTTTAAAAACTAAAGTAGCTAGTAATCAATAACGCGGCATGGTAGCACAGTGGTTAGCGCTCGTGCTTCACAGATAGAAGGTCCTGGGTTCGATCCGGGGCCAGCACGGGGCCTTTCTGTGTGGAGTTTACTTGTTCTCCTCATGTCTGCGGAGGTTTCCTCTAGGTGCTCTGGTTTTCCCTACCACTAAAAACATGTACAATAGATCAGGAGAAATGAGAGTGTGCTGTGTGTACGAGTGTGGGACAACGGATGCAAATTAGGATTGTAGCCCAAGGCTACAATCCGGAGTGGTGTGTTTACATGCATGGTTCTCATGTGTGTTCATTAACATGCACTGTCCCAACCAAATAAATAAATAAAATAATTATATTACTCTTCAAATAAAGTAATCAAAGACATACCTAGATTACTTTAAAAAGGAGTAATCAGTTAGTTTTACAATCTGAAACCATGGCGTGAAAGAGAGTCACCATGCTGATGGATCTTGGCTGTTTAAGTGCTATATCCACTCAAAAGACTAAATGAAGACATCAGAGAGGTAAAATGAATCGATTCCCTGTGTTTCAGAGTTTTTTGCACCAGCATTGGGCAATAGCTCGCATTTATGGATCTTTTTGTGGCATTAGCAACTGGAACAACCTCAGAACATGTAAACGCTAAAGTGTTTGAGCCAGGACCACCAGTGGGACGGAGCGAAAGCAGCAGGTGCCGGGCAAAACAAACATTTGTTTCGAAAATAAGGTAGTGTGGGTTAAGGTGCCTTCAACCCACAAACTCGTGCTACAAAAAAACGCAAAAACCACTCGACGACCTTATGATATAAAGCTCAGAGCCGTTATCTAACAAACAACTACGAGCGAAACTCCGAACGGATTCGTTTGGAGCGGTCCCAGATTGATATTGTGGAGAACTCAACTACGAGTGCTACACAATGTCTATCTGGCTCTTGCCAGGTTAGCTTATAGTAATCCATCTCTAAATACTTGTGAGTTACTTTTATGTTTTCCAGGGCCATGTTATAGTGCACAACAACACAAGTTGAGCAACATATAAAATGAAAGCTTGAGATGATCGCAGATTGTGATAGTATCTTTTAGGTCTAATCAGTTTGTCTGTTTTAGGTGTATGCCATCCTGTTGACGCAGTTACTTGTGACAGTGGGGATCGTCTGCCTCTTCACTTTTTGGTAAACACACTTATTCATTCTTTTGTTGCGCATTTCTCTTTTCTTTATTTTGTTATAACATAATATTTTCTGTCAATAGTGACCCAGTGCGTTACTACATCCAGACTCATCCAGGCCTGTACTCTGCATCTTAGTGAGTATAACCATTATCTTACATTTGGAGTGCAACATTTTCAAAGATGGGGAATTATACCTGGGATTTAACCTCTTATTGACAGACAAAGAATCCGTTTTGGAAATCGAGTAGACTCATTCCAAGTCTGTATCCACTTGGTTATTTGCTTAGTGTGTGCAATATTACAATATTATATTGTTTTAAGAGTCTGTAGAGATTGTTGTACAGTTTAAGTCTGTTCTGTTTAATGCAGCTCTATGCTCAGACACAGGCCGTTTCCCACTATAGACGCTGGGAACAGTGGACGTATTATGGTGCTGGTACCATAATACCATAATACCAGTACCATAATTATGGCTCCAAAATGTGCTCGGGTCTACGGCGCCAAAGGTACGCTAGCTAGCAGTCTGATTGGCTGCTTTGTCACGCTAACACGGAAGTGTCAGCCCGAGCTGATTTGGCAGCTGTTTTGACCAGAAGGGGCTTTTTATTAATATTAGTAATATCATTCTTAACCACCAAACGATCTTTTAACTATGTTACATTTGCACATTTTCTCTAGAGTCTGTTTGGAAAGAGGTTAGTGACAGATTAGCTCTCTACCTTTCCATTCAATGATTGGAATAAAATATTAAAAATCAATTTACTGTGTTTTGCCCGGGATTATTGATCGTCTTTCATGGCTATAATACATTTTCTGGAAAAGGACGACAGAATGTTAAATTATTTCCAACTAATGATAATATAATGACGTACTGCTGACTGCTGATTGAATTGGTTCTCTTGAATTGATCATATAAAATAATATTTTAAAACATTTATTTTTGCAGAAGGCAATTGTAGGCCTAGGTCTAGACTACAAAACACAAAATTATATATACAATTAGCTGTTCCCTCATCCTTTTCCAGAAAATGTACTAAAAATTCTACCACACTTTCGAGTTAACGAGACAAAACAGCCAATCAGACTGCTAGCTAACGTCGTCAACTTTCACAGTTAGACCCGAGCAAATTTTGCAGCCGTGCTCAGTCGTGCTAGCCGTTGAGCTGTGTTTTTGGAACCACTCTCATATTTAATCTCTGGTGAAAATATGAAAATAGCGTCATGAAAAAAATAGAACCATGTAGGATGTCCAAAACCACGTGGAGGTAAGAATGTCAAGTGTCCAATAATGACTTAAAAATTGGGCGAAAAAGTTTGAATGGAAAGTCCTTATTAGCTAGAGCCTGTCTTCGTATACTAAAGGACTTCACGGAGGCTAATCCTACGCCCACTGTTTGTACGGTCAATGGGCCTCATTCACGAAACAAACTTGCGCACAACTTTGTTCTTATGGCCGACTTAAGAACATTTTTGGCATTCACAAAATTTGTTCGTCTGGAAGAACAAATCCTAAGAACAGTCAGGAGGACTCTTAGGCACACAAAATTAGCAGTTTAAGAATATTATCACAGTCAAAATGGACCCAAAAAAGTCTTTCACAGCATGAGTATCATTTTTCTAAAAATTATTTCACTTAAAAATATATATTTTGAGAGAATGAAAGTGATCAGCGGTGGTTTAGAGCAGAGATTGTTAGTGTAGACTTTCACAACTGAGGGCTGAAGCTCGTTAGCTGCTGCTCTGAGTCACACCTGTCGTAATCAGAGGAGAGATCAAGAGTCCTGCCTCATCCTCTTGTCATGTCCATATATGGAAGTTTAGAGGGCGTGTCTTTGAATTTACATAGTCAATATAATGTAAATGTCATGATAATGAGGGGAGTGGTGTTCTTAGTGTCACCTTCATGAATTTGGGGCATCTCTCTTTAAGAACAGTTTTGTCTTCTTAAGAACGCTTCGTGAATCAGACCTAAGTTTTTCGTAAGTTTCTCCTAAGTTGTACTTAAGAACTTTTTCTTAAGAAAATA
>OMNZ01089607.1:0-15200 GCA_900303255.1 Lesueurigobius sanzi
TCTGAGCAGAGATGCCCAGACTTCCCGATCCTCCAGCTCTTCCTGGGGGATCCCAAGGCGTTCCCAGGCCAGCCTAAAGACATCATCTTTCCAGCCTGTCCTGGGTCTTCCCCGGGGCCTCCTCCCAGTAGGACGTGCCTGGATCACCGCTACAGGGAGGCGACCAGGAGGCATCCGAAACAGATGCCCGAGCCACCTCAGCTGGCTCCTTTCGATGTGGAGGAGTAGCGGCTCTGTTCCGAGCTCCTCCCGGGTGACTGAGCTCGTCACCCTATCTCTAAGGGTGCGCCCAGCCACTCTGCGGAGGAAACTCATTTCGGCCGCTTGTATCCGGGATCTTCTCCTTTCGGTCATGACCCAAATCTCATGACCGTAGGTGAGAGTAGGAATGTAGATCGACCAGTAAATTGAGAGCTTTGTCTTTCAACTCAGCTCCTTCTTCACCACAACAGTCTGATACAACGACCGCATCACTGCAGACGCTGTGCTGATCCGTCTGTCAATCTCATGTCATGTCATGAAATATAAGCCAAATAATATTGATGACAGTAGTAAATACTGTATGTCAGATCTAGTCGAAACTACTTGAAACTAGATTAATTTGCTTCAGTCAAGTCATAAAAACCCTTGCTTGATTTATAGTTTTTGTAGTCCGCTTGCCGAAACAGTTCTGCCACTTTTTTTGAGCCACTTTAAGCTCTGGATATCTCTCCAAATCACTGTTATTCAGAACTTAATATGACGCAGTATGTCACAAAATCACTTCCTTCTGCCGACAGCCAAAACAGAAATACATGGTAACTTCAAAATGTGGGTTTGGTTGTATATGAACTCTTTTCTCACATCGTGCAGCCCTGGTATAGACAGTAGGTTTGCGGGACACATACATTCATAAATTGCCCCGGTTCTTGCTCTCTCTCGTCTGAGTCACATTTGCTCGCCTTCATGTCCAGCTTTTACATGTCGTGTGGCTGTGACCTTTGCCCCTGTTGTCTGCACTAACATGTAAGGCGCCTGGTTTACTCTGAGGTCATGTGATGTATGTCACCTCTCTGCGTTCAGCTGGGCGTAATAAATCCAAAGGGCTGCTTGGAAGGTGGCAATGTTTTTATTATTGAGAAAATATTCAGAAAAGGCTGCCTTTTTGCGAAGGTTTCTAAAAGGTTTTATTGTTCACGATGATGTTGCTGCTCATTTGTGAGTTTGTTGTAAAGTATAGGTTTATAAAATATATAGTTATATATTTAGTTTTAGTTTAGTTTAAAAGTAAAATATCAAAATGCAACTAACGTCTTTTACAATTTCCCTTCCAAATAAGAGTTCATTACTTTAGCGTTGAGCTTTCTTTTAAACAGAAATGTAGTTATGTACAAGATTTAAGTTCCACACATTCACACCTGGAATACAGTATAATCATTATATTTTATACCATGATACCATGATGATTCAATTTCTATTCTTTCATTTAGCAAAAAACATGTCTGAATATCCTCAATTATCTTGCTACTATTCCATAACTCTGTAACTTCCCCGCAACAAAGTGATAGTTTATGATCAGTTAAATCTGTTTTACTTGTTGCATTTTCACATAAGACATGATGTGTTGTAATCATTGTCTGTAGCAGGAGCAGCTGCCTCTCTGTCTCTCCGCGCTTCTCGTTCACCTCAGGTCTGACTTTACAACCTAGCCTCCTCTCTCAGTCCTCATTTTTCCACTAACTAGACCCTAATTTGCCGATATATGCAGATCTGACAGACAAAATGTTGCGTGTGTGTTAGGTCGCTTCCTTTCCCCTAGCAAATAGCAACACTGCTACTGTACATGTATCCTTGTGAAGGTAGCGTTATATACAGGTTAAAATAGTGTTTATGCATGAATTCTAAGCCAACTTTAGCTTTGTCAAGTGCTTTGTGACATATTACATGTAGACAAAAGAAATAAGATCAGGCTTTATTGATCTTTCAGCAGCTCATACGAATACACAGGCAGTTATGGTTATTTTCTTGGCTCCCACTGAGCCTTTTTGAGATAACTACATGTAAAGTGCAAAGTAAAGTGTAATTTCGATGTAAATAATTATGTTTTAAGGAGAAAAACCTGCGTTATCCAAGAAGCCGTGCTATATTAATCAATGTGGTGCGTTGCTTCTTGCCCACCGGCTAGTTGGCTCGCTAGCGTGTAACGCCACAGCGATCCCTATTGATTTTACATAAAGATTGCTATAGATTGTCAAGTTGGTAAAGGATACCATCTGTGTAAGTTCTCAGTCGTACAGGAGTTGTCCAATGTAGGCAAAGATTCTTCAGTCTTCATCTGTACTCTGTAGTCGAAGCATAGGACGTTTCATTCTTCATCCAAAGAACTTCGTCAGCACTGAGCAGGATTGACACGCTTGTGGGTCTTTTTTGAAGAACCAGTAGGAGGAGTTAACCTCTCTCTCCAACCTTTGAACCCGTTATTCTTCATTAAAGAGGGCCTAAACAGGCATGCCAGTGCCTTACTCCACCCACACCAAAAATGTTATATCTGCCGTGAAAGAGGCATGTTCGCTAATCCAACTCCAACTGGCTACGGGGGAGGATGGGAGGAGCCACAGTGATACCACAGCGTTAGAGAGGATGATGAGGCGTGGCAGAGCTGATGACGTAAACTTCTACCCACAGTAAAACTTCCACTTTATCAGCTAACCACAAAATTCAAATGGAAGAGATACACATTACAAGTTCAACCTCTAGAGGGCGTTAGCCACTCGTTTTTAGGCATAAAAGGACACTTTTGGGCAGGTTTGCACTAAAATGTCAAAATATTAACTGGAACATGTAGATAATACTATTACACACCCATTTATACAGTTTATCAGCAAAAAAAAGTTGGTTTGGTGTGTAGTTGTTCTTTAAAGACCCACAAGTGTGTCAATTCTGCTCAGTGCTAATGAAGTTCTTTGGATGAAGAATGAAACATCCTACACTTCAACTGCAGAGTACAGATGAAGCCTGAAGAATATTTGCCTATGTTGGAAAAGGATATTTCAAAGTCAACTGGACTGACCCGTTGAGATTAAATGAGTGATGAGAAGAAAGACAATATGTCCTCAATTAAACAACCCAGTCCAGTTGACGGCTTTGTCACGCTTTACTACAGTGAAAAACTCCAGTTCTTTGAATGACCGGTCTTTGTGTGCTGAATGCTGATGCTTAGCTTTCTACCCTACATCCACAGTTTTAAGTTCAGCCTGCCCTTTGTGAACTTTTACACCAATTATGAGCCGGCTGACATGATCTATCCTCATGCCACTTATGAAAAATGTTTTGGAAGAATTAATTTCTGTGGGCGTTCGCTATTAATGATCCGCGTCTGCTCCCTTTAACCTGACAAATGATTTCAGATGTTTTCAAGGGTGACTCTCATTTGTTTGTAACCTCCTCATTTTCGCCCGTGTGACCCCTGCAGGTTGCGAGGCGGACTTCTGGGGCCCGCACTGCACCAACCGCTGCCAGTGCCAGAACGGGGGCCGCTGTAACCCCATCACCGGCGCCTGCCTGTGTACCGACGGATACCAGGGGTGGCGCTGTGAGGAGCAGTGTGAGCACGGCTACTACGGGAAAGGCTGCCAGCTCATCTGCCAGTGCCTGAACGGGGCCACCTGCGACCACGAGACCGGGGAGTGCCTGTGTACGCCCGGCTACACTGGGGCATTGTGAGTGCTCTTCGTTTCGATTTTTGAAGTCATGCCCGAGGGTTACACTGCAAAAGATTTGTGACTAGATTAGTTGAAATGACTATTTAAATTTGAGTTGTTTTGACTAGTTAAGGCTGGACACTGCAGATGAATTAATACGAGAAAAACGTTTTCTGTCAAAATAAAGCATTTTATGTGTAAAAACTGCCAAAATTGCCTATATTTTCAGCGACGGAATCGAAATAATGGATAAAGCCAGATTTAAATGTATGGTTTTATTTTGTTGATATATTAGTTACAAGGATTTGTTCAGAGGGGATTTTGAATATCTTGTTTAGTTTTTGAATAAAGGAGTCATTAGTGAATAAATCTGTTAAAATTCTAATTCTGACTTATCGTAGGCAAAGATTCTTCAGTCTTCATCTGTACTTTGTAGTTGAAGTGTAGGACATTTCGATCTTAGTCCAAAGATCGTCATCAGCTTGATAACGACTTGAGCACGCTGTGGGTCTCTTAAGAATAAACCAGAAGGAGGAGTTAACCTCTAAGTCCCTCCTCTCTTGGAACTAAAGGTAGGAAAACATCTTAGCCTATTCATACTTAATAACTTCATAACCTTAATATAAGGTTGTTGACATTTCTCTGTGGCCCTGCTCCGCCCAGTAGTCCAGGCACACATATAGGCCTATTTATGAACAGACTTTGGAGGGGCCCTCTCTTGCCTTGGGCCCTGGGTCCTCAGTACCCTTTTTCTATAAGGACTGTGAAAGCATGGCACCCGCATTAATATGTATGACGTTACCAAAAATATCAATATCGTTATCGTATCGTGACAACTACGATAACTGCGATATATCAGAGCTACCATATACTGCCAGTACCATACGTCTGCTGGGTGCCAAGTCTATGCAATCCACGAGACCTTCTCACGAACACACCTTTCGATTCAACTTATCCAAACTTAACAGCGGGACTGATTTGTGTCCATGTAAATAAAACTTTGTGCCACAAGTAACAAAAGAGTATTCTACTGACTGCCAATATTCTTCGGAGAAAAATGTTCAATTGTGTTGCCAGCTGCTTTTGTGCTGATTCTTGTATCTGTTCATGGTAAATTTGTGTTAAATCGATTGAAAGAAAGATCCAGCTCTTTTCACAACTAAGATCCTGTTCAAACTGTTCATGTTACACCAGTTGTCTGAATGTCGAAATTACGTTTATTCTCCATTCCATCCATAGAAATCAGAGAACTTACTGTAGGTTAATACAGTACAGGCTCAATAATGTACACGTTTCCAATATTCCTCAGATTTTAGGTAGAAGATCTGGCTCTGACTTGGACCTGGTCTGCTGGTGTAAGTACTGATGTAGAGAATGAACTGTCCCATGCTGCTGTGTGTCTGTGACAGCTGTGGAGAGCGATGCCCGTCTGGGAGTCACGGCCCTCAGTGCGAGCGCCGCTGCCCCTGTCAGCACGGAGGCACCTGCCACCACATCACCGGGGACTGCTCCTGCCCCGCCGGATGGACGGTATGAACGCACTGCGCGCTGGAGCCTGTGGTGACTTTGTTTGCAGTGGTCAGATGTAGAGATGCACCGATCCAGCTTTTTTGCTCCTGATACCGATACTTGGGGTTTGAATGTCTATCTACAGTGAACATATAGTGATCTGATCATTAATGCAGTATAAATATGGGTAACACTTTAAATTACTGACCACTACATACTGTGTACTAACAAGGTCATTACTCTAAACTTTCCATGTAATACCAAGATATTTACTCTCCTATTACTGTAATTACTCTGTAATAACATACTTATATCTGGTATTGGACCACTACATACTATGTGCTAACAAGGTAACTACAAAATAAGTACTCAATACTTTCCATGTAAAACCAAGATAGTTACACCCCTATATCTGTAATAACACTGTAATATCAGTTATTTTCCAGTTTGTACCACTACATACTATGTACTAGAGTAACTTCAAAGTATTTACTCCATACGTCCCATGTATTACCAAGATAGTTACCACTACATACTATGTACTAAAGGATATTGACCAGTAACTACATTTTAAGTACAACATAATAATAGGTTACTTAAAGTGTAAGTAACATAGAAATAACATTCCGTCTGTGAAAGCTCTCAGTCATCCAGGAGTTATCCCTCTTTGTAGGCAAATATTCTTCAGTCTTCATCTGTACTCTGTAGTTGAAGTACACTTTTCGCTCTTCATCCAAATAGCTTCGTTAGCACTGAGCAAACTTGAACGCCAGTGGATCTATATAAAGAACCAGTTGAGCAATCTGTTGGTGCTACTAAAGTGGAAATCTCGATGTAAAAATGAAAATGAAAATGGGATTCACTGAAAAATAACAGTTTTGTAGTGTCTTGCGTGTTTTCTTCATCATAATAATATAATAATAATATAATAATATCCTTCTTCCAGAGAGGATATTATCATGTATGTATACGTCACATGACGTACAGCGTCTTGTCATGGGCTTTACACACTCCATGTGGAGTGTCAATATTTATGAATGGACACGCAGGTGAGAGGAGCAAAAGGCAAAGGAAAAAAGCGCAGCTGGAGTTATTTCCTGGTCGCAGCTCAGCGAAACTTCATAATATAAGCCTTGTAAATGATGAGTTTGGTCATTTTTCTACTGTAACATGGAAGCTATGATGTTGGACCAAACTACACAGAAATCTTCTAATTAAATCAATGGTTTCGCCTGCCCTTGTCTTGCCTTAATTGTTTGATCAGATTCATATTTTTATTCAGGGACACCAGTTTGGCAAGAGACATATGACAAAAAATATTTGTCATATCCTTAAGCTTATGATCATTAGCAGAGCAAAGAGGCAAAATGTATTGTTTATTTTTTTCCCCACAGTAAAACACGTTACATAAGATAAAACATTCTGAATTCAGTGCTGTTAAATAGTTTTTCTTTCTGTAGCTGCTGGACAACCCCACATCAGATGAAAGAAAGTCAGAAAGTTGAACCGTTTGAACAGTGCCTGTGTTGAGAGGAGCTTAATTTCATGTCTGGCAGAGTTTTTACACCAGACCCAGTGAGAACATGAACTTTTCATCAATACACGATGTTCAATTATGAATAGGAACCAAGAATTATTTAGAAAAGTACAACTCCAGCAGGAAGCATAGTAGAGGGGCTGAAACTATCACGCTGGAATTAGTCAGAATCAATTCAAATTTCAATGGGCCTCCCAATAAGAGCAATTAACACATCTACAAATATTGGTCAATGGTTACGTGCGATATAGTGGTACACCATAGTGGAACAGAAAAAAACATATAGTAAAGTCTGATTTGAAGTTAGATCGATAATAACCCAACCCATATGTGAAATTTAAAAGAAAAAACTCTGAAATCCCATCTTTACTTGGTGGTTTCCAATCAGGAGTGCAGACACCACAAGGAGCAAATGAGATATAAGTGCAATACTAGAGATGGAACTACTGTCAGGCTGGAACACTGTGTAACTTTTCTGGTTTAGCACCTCTAGAGGCCACAGGCGCCACTGTACTATTGTTAAAATGCCTCTACTATAATGATGAAATATGCTGCGAATAGTGAATAATATTAGCATAAGCGACAACGGATATCCTCCAAGTCTAAAAAAGTTGAAAATGAGTTTGCATTCTCACTTCACCGGACTCTGCTCAGTAGCGTCCTCTAAACCAAAATGTGTGTGGTATCTGAAAGGACCAGTCCTCTCGGAGTGAAGGAGCATCTAGTGCAAAGAACAGCCAAAAGAATGCCGTCATCATATATTTGGGTCAAAACATGCACGGTGTTCCTTTAAAGACAGAAATAAAGGCTAATAATCAATTAGAAAAATAATCCATGAGGTCTTCATCTCCAACAGACTATAGTTTATTTTACAGAACAGTGATTCTACTCATTTCCTGTCCCACTATCTTCTTTCATCCAACACATGTTTTTTTTTTTAGCTTCAACTAAAACACACATGCTTATTGGTTCAGTAATTATCAGCAAACTTATCACAACACAAGAAAATGTACTTGTGACTTTTTTTAAGATGAAAATTTCTCTTCTACAAAAAGTACACACAGAAAGAAGGAGTAAACCCCTCTCCAACTTAAACACTGACACATAAAAGGTAGAAAGCATAAAATATTCTAATAAAATAAAGTTCTTCATTCACACACATACAGTGCATGTGTATCTGTGGCAGAATTTTAAGGTTATAGCTTTTCTGTATTCACAACACTTTTTTTTTTTCTTAGTTTTTTTAGTTTAGCGAAATCCATTGTGCCCCTGGGATTTGTAGATGTTTAGATGCAGAACATTTAGTTTTAAACATTCCCATGCCACAGGAGTGAGACAGAGTTATTAACTCATCCTCATTAGTGATTACAATGTTAGGAATAAGATTAACCCACGACTAATAATTTAAACATAACTAGCTTCACTTTTTGGTTTGAAAAAAGGAATCGTGCATATTCAGGAACCAGGGGATCATCTTGACAATATCTACAATATACATATATAGAATATACAATATACAATCCCCTTCACTCAACCAACCCCGACCCCCACAAGTATTCATCCATACACACAAAGAATCATATACCTTAACCCACCTAACCCCCTGGCCCTCATGAGTATCCACCCATATACACAAATAATCATTCCCCTTCTCCCACTCAACCGACCCTCACCAAGCATTCACCCATATACACAAATAGCCATTCCCCTTCACTCCTTGACCCCCACAAGTAGTCACCTTTATCCACAAAGAATCAATCCCCTTCACCAACCCCAACAAGTTTACCCTCATATATACGCAAAGAATCATTCCCCTTCACCTACTGAACCCCGACCCCCACAAGTAGTCACCCGTATACACTAAGAATCAATGCCCTTCACCCACCCAACCCTAACAAGTATACCCCACAAGTATTCATCCATATACACAAAGAGTAACTTTCCCTCCACCCACTTAACCCCAACCCCCACAAGTATTCCATCCTACACACAAAGAATCATTCCCCATCACCCACCCACCCGCGACAAGTATACCCACATATACACAAAGAATCATACCCTCACCCGTTCGTGCAGGCTCTAGTGTAACATTATGTATAAAAGATCAGCGATGAAAGTACTCATGATTCCCCTTCCTCCCCCTCTTTCTCTCGCGCCACAGGGTTCGGTGTGTGCCCAGCCCTGTCCCATCGGCAAATACGGCATCAACTGCAGCAAGGACTGTTCGTGCCGCAACGGAGGCGTGTGCGACCACGTGACCGGGCAGTGCCAGTGCGCCGCGGGCTTCAGCGGACGCAGGTATCAGGCTGTGTTGGCTTCTGTTGTGTTCTGTTGTTGAAAATGGGCCGCATAAAAAGATAGAGGGGAATGAGTATTTCATGCAAAGGGACGCTGTTACTCTTCCGACACTGACCTATTCTCTTTGTTGATTCTAAATGAGGAACAAACCTGGCTCCTGTTTATCAGGCTTTTTGAAATACCTTTGGAGCCCTTTGCAATGGTGTTTTACATTTAAATAACGTGTATGCGTGGTAGAACATTCGCCCGAAATCCAGGAGTTTGCAGTTCAATTCCACTTCTACCCAGTGCCTGCTGTTTATTCCTGTACATTAATGTTGTATGTGAGTGTGCCATTGGAAGGTGGTCAAAAGTGGGCTTCTTTTCACTAAGAATGTTTGGATTAGTGTCTAAACTTTCATCGAGGCTCATATATTGAAGGTTATATGCTGTGGTGGTCGCTTTTAGCAGGTGAATTTCTCCATTGTGAGATCAATAAAGTATTATCTTAGCTTATCTCTTTTAACCACAAGCACACCATTATTAAGCTTTCAAATCTTAATATCAGCTCTGTCTCACACTAAAATGTTTGATATTCTGGTTATAATTGTGTAGAATTATTCAATTTACAGCAAAAAGTACCACCTTCAACTCAACAAGAAGCCTGAGAAATAACAAAAACTGGTCTGGGGGCTGCATTTGTCTCCTGAGCCGCTCTTTGGGCACCACTGGATTTGGTAGCCCTCTGCTGGCTCATTAGAAGTGTGACTAATTACTAACATGGCATTAACAGATAGATGCTCAAGCAATTTCAGAGCAAGAGCGGTGACGGTGTATTGGCCAGGGCTGAGAATTGTTAACTATGGATGAATAATCTACACTAGAACTGGGCATTGCATTTATTCCTCCATTTAGAAATGAAATATACCAATTTTTTTTGCGTTCTGTGGCATTAAAATGGGATTCAAAATAATTACATTTGACTTTCTGCAACTTTTATTAATCTTGAGGAGTCTTCGATCTTTCCACCCCTGAGCGTCTTGGCTGAGAGTTACATGCCTTTGTTTGTGTGTTTATTAAGATCCCAGTTCTAGTCCTCCTGATGTCTGATCATAATAAAATCATCAAAATAAAATCACATCTACATAGTAAAATCATATTGCATACAAATCTAAATGCATTCAATATGTCAAAAGAGTCTTAATATTTCTTATATATCGTAATATGTTCAATGTTAGGAAGCGAGTTCCAGGGGTTGGTTCCTTTGAACAGAGGAGCCTCCTGTCCAGTCTGTTACATGATGGAAGAGTAAAATGTCCATGAACCGCATGTCTTGTATTAAACTTATATATGGACCAAATTAATAAAGGTTCTGTATAAAAAAGATAGTGAAAGGTAATTTCAACAAAAAAAATCTTCCTAACAAAGAGTGCAAATTCTTCACCAAGGTCCCACCTAATGATTGGTGTATTCATTTTGATGATACTAAATTGCTAATATTGTACCGTCTCTGCAGTAACCTTGGCTCTCAGACACCGTACATTTTGACTTGCATATCAGCATGACGCACAACAAAGGTTACATGGTACCATACTCTTCATATGGAAGCATACCCAGACTTTTATGGTCAGACAAGCACAATTCATGTCTCTATGTCCCACACTGTTGGTAAATAAACGTCTCCAGTGTAAAACATCTACTCTTCTCTAAGAAAAGCGGATATCTACTTGTCAAGATTATATTTCAACTCAGAGATAATGAAGTTTCCTAATGTACTTTCTATTTTAACATGTTCATTACTCAGTTTGGGTGAGAAGATAAAAATGCATCTCTTCCAGCTTTTGTTGACGTGTAGAAAGCCTTTGGAGAGCTACTAATGACTACCAAGCGACAGGTTGTTTGTGTTCAGATAATTTTAGAATGTCAATTACAATTACGCAGGTAAGACCTAACATGTAACAACAGCATCTCCATTTGAGCAGATTAAAACAGCAGAAGAAAAGTCGCAGAATGATGTCCTCTGATTGGTCCAGGTGGTGCCAAGTCATCTTGTTTTGCTTCTTCCTGTTGTGCAAACTGCTCGAACTTGTTGATTATATCAAACATAGCATTCTTTAAAGTAGTAGTGGAATTTATTTGTTTTGGGCCTTTTTAGGGATGTCAAGATTAACCGGTTTTATGATTACCGCAATTATAAAAGCTCACGGTATGTTAATCGTTAGAATTTTAGGACTCAAGGTTCATCCTGCCACAGTTTGTATGTGTCCTTAACCTAAACCTAGTCAAAATTAGCCTGGCAAGCCAGACTATAGCATGCATTGTATAGTCTGGGGTCGCACCATTGGGAAAACTGAAGATTGTGGGTGGAGCCAACAGTTGTCATTCAAACTGCTTCTGTTGTGGTAGGTCAACGCAATGACCAATCAGAGCAACGGAGGATCTTCCTTGTTTTGCTATCTCCACCATCGTGCAGCCGTGTCGTCATCCTGCTAAGCCCGTCTCAACGATTAAAAAAAAAAAAAAAAAACTCGCAGTGATCGGAGGCCAGATTCCTGGCCCAGCTACGAGCAGCTCCTATGGTGCGATGCTAGACCAACCCGCCAGGCAAAAAATATTTTTGGCCACTAGAGTGCGTCAAGTTACTAGGCCAGGTCTAAACTTGGTCGAAACCTGGTCTAAACATGACCTAAACCTGACCTAAACTTGGTTTAAACCTGGTCAAAACATGACCTAAACCTGACCTAAACCTGGTCTAAACTTGGTCTAAACCTGACCTAAACCTGGTCTAAACTTGGTCTAAACCTGGCCTAAACCTGGTCTAAACATGACCTAAACCTGGTCTAAACTTGGTCTAAACCTGGCCTAAACCTGGTCTAAACTTGGTCTAAACCTGGCCTAAACCTGGTCTAAACATGACCTAAACCTGGCCTAAACCTGGTCTAAACCTGGTCTAAACCTGACCTAAACCTGGCCTAAATCTCAAGTTTGAAGGCAGTACTTATTGTAAGATTTTGAGAAATTCTCTGTATTTTCTTCCTAAATTCCGATAATGGTGAATAATCGTAACATTTTTCCCCACAATAATCGTCACTCAGAAATGTAGAACGGTGACATCCCTAGGCCTTTTAGTATACGGTAAACTCAGACATTTGTGGAAATAATACTGTCCATCTCAATATGAATATGATTTTTTTTGTCAATTTCACGAGTTTGCAGGCTACTTTTCTTGCATTTCTGTGACGGTGACCATTAAAAATTGACCCTGCAAGTTGTGCGATGTGCTTCTAAACTCATCTCTATGAAGAAATGGGATTTTAGAAATGTGTTTTTGGACCACAACTACCAATTTAATCTTTCAGCAAAGCACAAGGGACAGCTCTTCACTCAAAATTAGGCCATAAACATAAAGATTTTAACCCTGATCTAAATACTACTACTGCTGCTGCACTGTTGGTTTGAGAGAGCTTTAGAAGAGGAAGGAGCATCTCAGTAGGTTCAGACCCGGAGGAGCGACAGGCGTAAATGCCCATTAGTGAGTCGGAGGCTGGACCGTTGCTGCGTAATAGGATGTTTATATTTAATTAATCTCGTATTTCGTTGTGGCCAGGCGCGGTTCTGTGTCTCGGCCCGTCCATTGATCCCTCCGTAGGCTGCGAGCTGTTTGGATTCTTCTCATTAATTATAAGTAATGGGCTTATATTAGCGTCTCATTGGAGAGCGCAGATCCTTAGCCTGCCGGCGGTGCCCAGAGCTCCCGTCTTTATTAGTGCGGCTGTGAAGCAATCGTGTCGAGGATGAAAAGACTTCCTCCTCAAGACCTCGCTTTTACTTTATTATTTCGCAAAATTGCCCTCATTCATTTTGTCGGTGGCAGGTGAATTAAGCTGCCAGGAGTAATCGCGGCTTGTGTTAGCCCTCACCTCTGAATGTATAGCGGGTAATAATGGCGGTTTGGGCTGAAAATGCTAATATAACACATGTTGGTCATTTGACAATTCGACGCTGTTGTTAGTAAGCATTTTGTTAGGCCTTGGAGATTGATTTTCCTGCAGGATCCACCAGTTAGTTTGTTTTAGGGCTGGAAAATCCATTTGCGTGGTCTGAGTGGAGTGCAGCTCATTTGCCCAGCTGCTCTGAGCTCCATAAACACTAATATATAATGTTCATAGCTGAATTTTCTATCTTGATACAATATTCACATAAAAAAAATGCTCTGTTTTTCTTTCATCTATCCTTTTTAATCACATGATCTGAGGTTGTCAATATATTTGGAGTTATCAAAGTGTCTCGTGTTTTAAGGTTCTTACGCATTCAGTTTTATGAAGCATGTTTATGGAACTTCTGACTTGCCAAGTAAAACAATCTGCCAATGGAATAAGATGTATTTTTCTTAAGTAAAATGAGATTTATTATTTATTGTTTACAGGTGCATTATGTACCCTTTTATGTGGAAAAAACAACCTTGATATCTGTGCGAATTTGGCCCAGTGGCTGTATGGCACCTTTACTTTCCATCACAGGGACCTCTGTGATGCTCCAGGATCAATTGTTTTTAGGGCTTCTTACCAGAAACTAGGGGTTGAACGACTTCATAATTATAAAAGTCAATTAAGGTGCCCACACACTAGAGGATTTTCAATCTTTTGAGACTAAAAATCTGTGCACAGACCACACTCACACTTAAGGACAGACATGAGGACACACATACACACACATGAAGAGTCCCACCACAGATCATGCCATGAGACAAAGTCTTTATTGAGCCACGCCTCCTCAGACTAAAAATCTAGCTAAAAATACTCTAGTGTGTATCCAGCTTTAGACAGATTTTATTAAGGGAAATTACGTTGCCACAGTAGCTCAAATAGTAATGCTAAAATAAACAACAATAAAATAATAAAATATCAATAAAGAATGAGAATATAGGTACTCTGCATATACATATCTGGGAATATGTACACATTTAAAAGTATAAAATACAATGATAAAATACTAAATACTTAAAAATAAAACCAAATAGATCACAGAGCGCTGAGTTGTTGTGCAGCTGTATAGAGTATGGTATGAACGTGTTCCTGTAACATTCACTGTGGCAGAGGAGCTGTAGGAGTCTGTTAGAGAAGGAGCTGCTTTGCCCCTCTACAGTCCGGTGGAGTGGATGAGCAGGATTGTCCATGATGGAGAGCAGTTTGTCCAGTGTCCTCCTGTCTCTCACTGTCACAGAATGTCTCCAGCTGACAGCACCTGTCCAGCTTATATTAATATGGAGGCTGAGTCTGACTCCAGATCAGGCCAACAGCAAAGCGCTGCAGAGACAGCATTTAACCAGACTTTATCTTGCGCTCTGAAATGATCGTACATTAGGGCAGTGGTTCCCAACCTTTTTTTGTCTCACGTACCCCTTGGGCCTTCCATTTATACTCCGAGTACTTCCTGCTTTGGTGGTTTTGTTGATTAGTTAGAAAGTGAATGACAAAAACTCCAATTCATCAGGTAAAAGACCACTAAATACTCTCATCTCTTTACAGTTAAATGTTTAAAATGTATTTTCTTTGACCATAATAATCAAAAATACAATTTGTTTCATCTTATTTTTATCTGAAATTATTCCAAGTATCCCCTGCTAACCTCTCGCATTAGGGGATGTTTTGAATTATTGATCATAGCCTACATCATGTGAACAAAGTCGTGATATAACACAAAAGTTGACCAGTCGACTAGTTTGTTCAACCCCTACCAGAAACCTCCAAAATTTGATCCTGGAGCATCTTAGAGGCCGCTATGATGGACAGCAAAGTACTGAACACATACAGCCACTGGGTCACTACAACACAGAAAGAGAATATCAAGGGTTTTTCCCATAAAAAGTTACATAATGCACCTTTAAGTGTCACAAGATATATACACATTTTTTTTCCCATTTCCACTTCGGGAGAATATTCTGCTGTCCTTCTCAAATCAGGTAAAATGTAACTTTTTTTTAGATTAGTTTTTTGGTGTTGGTGTCATGTTGCTAATAGCTGTGATGCTCTTTTGCAATTTTTCTCTCCTCAACAAATATAGTCCATACAGTGGTATGAAAAAGTTTGGGCACCCCTGTAGATTTTCATGATTTTCCTTTATAAATCATTGGTTGTTTGGATAAAAAATTACAGTTAAATATGTCATATAGGAGACAAACACAGTGATATTTGAGA
>OMNZ01089615.1:5080-17352 GCA_900303255.1 Lesueurigobius sanzi
AAGAAATTATCTTGTGCAAACCGTTAACAGGCCTATGGACTCTTTTGAAGTATTCGAAACTAAAGGTAACAATAACGCTAGCCGCCTAGCGCGTCAGACCACCTTAACGAGGCAACACTTCACATCCAGTACTAGGCTGGCTGTTATAGTTTACTTTTATTTTCATTGTAGATTCTCACTGAAGACATTAAGCTATGAATGAACACATCGGATTATGTAGTGAACACATAACTCAAAATATGTTTTATTTTTGAAATTCTTCAAAATTGGCACCCTTTATTTTTGGCATTTTCTCAATGAGCTTCATAAGGAAATGGTTTTCAAATAGTGAAGTGCAAAGCAGTAATCAAAGAAAAGATTTTGAAGAATATATATCAACCTTTACATTTATTTTTGTTTAAATCATCAATCAATCAATTCCATGTGTGTTAATTTATTATTGAATATCTTCAGTGAGAATATACAATACAAATAGTATTGAAAATAAAGAAAAATCATTACATAAAAAAGTGTATGTATTTACTCTGAAATATGGAGTTTTGGATCGTTAAAGGACTGTTGTATTGTAGTCTTAACGCTAGCTATTTGTTCACACATAAGAATACAACATAAACTGTTAACTTAAAAGTGTGATGGAGGTTATCCCTCAAGGGACTTAACACGTGGTAACCTTTAGTCAACTACATGAATTAAAACATAGCTAAAAACATGGCAGAATTTACATTTAGGTGAAACAAAGACAAGAAGCAGGCAATCAAAGGTTAGTAGGATATACAGTACCTTGAGGAAAGTCTCTGACTCAGAATCTTTTCAAAGCTTTTTTAAAATTGAGAGCTCTGTGAGGTGAGTTGGGAGTTAATTCCATATTTTGGGTCCTCTGTACAGAACACTTAGCTGTGATTGTGTGGTCTTCACAAAGGGGGCCCTCATGAGATGGCTGCTCCAAGTTGAAAACTCATGTGATTCTTTGTTGAAGAAAAACATGTTGTTCAGATGTTGAGGCAGTAGATAATTTACAGAACTGTAAACAAACTGAGCAGTTTGAAGTTGGGTGACTTGGTAAACACTAAGAAAACTTCATTTAGCAAACAAAGGCTGAGACGCATGTCTACGATCAACACACAATATGATTCTCAAAACTTGCTTCTGAAGACGAAAAATAGGCTGAAGTTTAGTTTTGCCGTTGCTGGCCCAAGCGATATTACAGTAGTTAATCATACTTCTCTGGACTTTGGGAATAGCTGTCCTAATCTATTCTTTTTCCAAATACAAACTAACTTCTCATCCAATTCTAGTTATTTTATGTTGCCAATCACTCTTGCAATCACTTATGCTTTTCACGATGAGAAAAAATGCCAAAAACATTGAGACCTTTCACACATTTCCGTACCATTATCAGTAATTTGACCCATATTTATTCCCTAATCCAGAGGTCGAGCTGTGACGCGGGTGGCCCAGACAATAAAACACTATAGAAAACAAAGGGCCTTGAATGGAGAGTTGCTGACGCGGGACATCTCTTTTAAAAACTGCCCCCCTGTGTGTGCTCTGTCCCGGCCCCGTGCTCTGTATCGCCCACCACTGCCTCAGCCTCCAGCCTGCCGGACCCCTGGGACTATGCTCGTGACAGGACGGGGACTAAAGCACACCGGAAACCACCAGCAGCACCACCAGCAGCACCACCAGCAGCACCACCAGCAGCAGCAGCACCAGCTCTTCATCCAGGTCTGGAAACTTCAGCAGCATCAGCGAGGGGCACATCACTGAGCCGCACACAAACCGGACCGGGACCGTGAAGGTGATGTGTGAGCTTTTGTTTTAATGTGTGGCCTGCTGTGCTGTGTGTTCAGATGTGTGTTCAGGGCCCCATTGTGTTTGACAAAGGTTGAGGCCCTGAAATTTAGTCTCAAACGAATTCACAAGTTCAGCTGTATTTTATTTTGTGTCACCGAGTTATAGTTTTATAATGTAAAACAAGACACATCCTCTGAACATAGTGACGTTTGTACTCAAATATAAAATATATCAAAAATACAAAAATACAAAATAATGCATTTCATTTATTTTTGGTAGAGTTTTTTAGGATCTGTACTTTTCTTGAGTTGTATTTTTGTTGACAACTTTTTACTTTTACTCCACTACATTTGACAACCAAATATAATACTTTCTCAGGGCCGGCCCAAGCATTCATGGAATTTTGTCATGGGGCCCTCGCAACATCAGTTTCGTTTTGGATAGATATAGATACAGAGTTAACTCCCCCACCTTTTATCCTGATTATGCTTGTAAAAAAAATAAAATACTAGTTATATTAAGGAGACATTTGAGGGAAGTTTATGGGGCACATGTAGTACAAATTTATGTATCTTTGGGGCCCTATGCAGCTGCATAGTCTGCTTATTAGGCCTTGTACTTTCAACAAAAAGCTCTTGTTACTTACGGACAGTGTTGCAGAGTAATGGATTACTATTAGATTACTTCTTTAGTAACAGAGTAATGTAACGGGTATTACAATTGCAACAATTACTTTATCAAGTGAGTCCATTACTTTTTAAATAATATTTTGAGCTGAAAACATTCATTTTAAGATTAAAGGCACTATACCTGATTTTTTTATTTTAAATTTCAAATAATAATAGAGCGAGCAAGTAGATGAAATGTATAGTTTTGGTCCAAACTCATGAACTTTCCCAATACATAGAGATAAGTTTAACAGCAGATTTCATTTCACTTTTTACATTCACTGCAACAGAAACAGTAGAGAGAACAGTAGCCCTCAAAGAGCAAACTCATGAAATTGACTAAAATGCTCTATATTTAGATCAGTATTATTACAGTATACGAAAGAGTGACAAAAATAATATCTCATAGGAAACAAATCAGGTCGTGCCTTTAAGACCTGAGCAAAAGACCAACGCAGCTGCTGTACATTTAGATTATGAGGTTTTTGGTGTAGTTTTTGTGGAGCAGTGAACATTATTCAATCGAGTTACAGCCAAAGCAAGATTTACACTTTGATCAATTTAATTCCAAAGGACTGAGCTGTTGTTCCTTATATTAAAAAAGTAACTAGTAATTAGTAATCAGATTACTTTTCAAATAAAGTAATGAAAGAAGTAACACGATTACTTTTAGAAAGAGTATCAGTAGTTGGATTACTTTATAGAGTAATCCCAACAACACTGTTGGTCCTGTCATGTTTTTTTCTTTTATTTAATATCATTATCGTGTCCTTTCCAGAACAGAAGGTGGCGCTGTGCAGATGTATGTACTAACCATAACCATTTGTCCCTCAAGTGTTTGCAATGAAATAAATATGTGTTGTTTTTCTATTCTTTGGTCATTTATATCTGCACGAGTTAAACCAGAGTGAAATAATCTTTTTTCCTCTCATGGTTAGTGTTTGTGTGAAGCTATTTATTGTCAAAAAACTGAGTTTACTCTTTTGAAATCAAAATGAAACAAAAACTACTCAAATGTCCCTGATCTAACGTTTACATGACCTTCAACAACTGCCAGGAACATTGTCCAGGAGCAAAGAAAAACTCACTTCAGCTGAAACACAGGACTCTCTGACAAAATCGATGTTTGTTTCAAGATGCACAATATGTAAACCTTTGATCAGGGACATTTTGATAGTTTTTTGTTCTTTCTTTGGAGTAATATTTGACCAGTATTTGACCAGTAGCATCTGTACTGTACTCAACTTGCACAATACGACCATTACCATTTGTGCTACAGACCAGTTAATCAAGGCTGCTGTATATTTAATTTCTCAATAAACAATAAAACAATTAAAGCTGTATACATTCTTTTATCCTGAACATATTTGCACAAGACATAACAGAAAGCCTTCTACAGTCAAAATTAAACTGTAATATTATGTTGATATTATTATTGTCTTCTTTCTCCTGCAGATAAAACCAGATCTAAACCATCAAGATGATCGAAAGTGACAGAGAGCTATCGGCCATGATCCAGGAGCTGTGGCAAAAAGACACCAATCGCCTGGAGCCCGGAAAGGACTACCGCATCTCACTTCAGGTGCTACTTTGTGTGCTACACTCTTCACTCTTCTACTGATACTACTTTATGTACTACACTACTACTGCATACAGGTGTGACTTACTGTACACTACAGCTCAAACATTTGGGAGCTGATTTGTTTTGTAAGATAAGATGAACATGCACTGTCCCAACCAACCAAACAAACAGATAGAAGTGCCTGAATTTAGAGGGTTTTTTTTTATGATTTTGAGTGGCTCTGAGTGGTCTTTCATCAATTTAACTTCAAATAAGAAAAGAAAAATCTTAAACTGAGACGAAAATGTCCACAGCAAGAAAAAAACCCTGTTTCCATTGGCAATCGTAATTTAAAATATCTGCTCAAAATCCTTTCAGTCCAGGCCATTTTCTGATTAGAGACCATCACTTTGTATGTATAAGAATGTTCCTCAAAGCTGGGGCCGAAGGCTCCATGACGGAGGGCCGGATTTAGCCCCTGGCCTTTACAATAAAGGATAACACAAATCGCAGAGCTAATTTTTAAAAGCTGCACAAGAAGAACGTCATATTGCTGTGTCTATGTCTAACAGGGAAAAGTCGCAGCCACAATGAGCAGTGACGACAAAAATGATGCAGCCGGATTCCCACTTTTCACCTACGTGGACGAGAGCATCTTCAAAAAGGAGACATTTAAAGGTGGGTTAAACAAGAAACCAAGGCACTCCTCCCACGGCATCCTAATTCTCTATTTACATTTTCTAAAAAGCCTTCATTGTGCTGGGCTGCAGTGACACCAGTAACCAGTTACTCTAATATGACCAGTAACTAGTAATGTAATGCATTACTTGTTTCAAACCAGTATTATATTAAAGTTACTTGTCCAAGTCACTGTCAGTTACTATTTTTGTAAAAATAAATATTAGCTTTTTTCTTCTCTCTCGTTTTCAGCTGAGGACGACTCACCACACGATTATTGATTTTACTGTTACAAAACTGTGAGAAAAGAGAAAAGCTGGCCACACATCAGGATTTTTAGCCCGATTTTTTTGTCTTTCTGAGTGTGAGGAGGCGTGGCTTACTAAAAACTTTCTCTCATGGCATGATCTGTCTTGGGACTCCTCGTGTGTGTGTGTGTGTGTGTGTGTGTGTGTGTGTGTGTGTGTGTGTGTGTGTGTGTGTGTGTCCTCATATCTGTCCTTAAGTGTGTGTGGTCTGTGCACAGATTTTTAGACTCAAAAGATTTTAAATCCTGTAATGTGTGGCCACCTTAAGTCGCACTGAACTATAAGTTGCGTTTTGAAGCAAATGTATTTGATAAAATCCAAGAAGAACTGACATTTCATCTTGAAAGGCAATAAAAGGTGTCTTTTTGGTGCTCTTCAGTGCAGGGATCAACATTAAACTTTAAAAAGAGATACAAAACTGAGGCACTCAAAGATAAGTAATAGTTAAAAGGCCTTTATTTCCGCATGACCAGTTGATTTAAACAGTGCCTATGCGTTCTGAGAAAACCTGTAGTTGCTGAAACCATACCATGTGAGTGTGAGGCAGGAAAGGAAGAGGTCTGAGGCACTCAGAAACTATGAAACTCTGAGTCGAAACAAATCAGCTTTGTCCACGTCAATAAAGGACTTTTAGTCTACATTTTTCTAATACAGTGTGCCCTGGACCTGTTGCTTTCCTGCCTCACACTCACATGTTATGGTTTCAGCAGGTTTTTTTCTATTGTGAATAATAAATCTACAATGTGGTTGATGGTTTCTTCCACGTGCATCAGCCCCAACAAGCCTTTGTCAAGAACGGTCCAGTCTCTCTTATATTTTCCGGTGAGCGTTTGAAATATATTCAACCACATTTTGTATTGCGTTTTGTTAATAAAGCGGTTTTCAGCAGTACACTTCTTACACAACAACAGAGATAAAAAGTGAGCACCCCTTTGACACATGTCTGTATTGTCAGCTTAATGTATTACGTACTCGCTCTCATTCGGCTGGAGTCGATCTAATCTCCTTATGACGGGACAGAAAAGTGTTGCATAAGCACTGGCCGCGGAGGGGACACAGGGTCTGTGCGGATTTAGAGGGATGTTCAAACACACAATGAGAAGAAAACTGAGGACTTTTCATTTCCTGGTGCTTAATATGTGAGTGTGGGAATGATGCAAGTGATATGGAGAGACACTGGGATCTCAATATGAACCTTTTGCTGTGTATTAGTGACATAAACAGGAGAAAATTGTGCATAACATAAATTATAATGGGTTTTCACAACTAAACACCAAGGCAAGTGAAATAGTAGTAGTTGAGGATGCATTATTCACAATACTCCCTGTAAGTTTTGAAATATTAAAGTTTTGTCTTGTATTTTTGTGTTGTGTACACATCTTTGTTAAAATAAACGTGTTTTATTTTCTTTGACAATAAGAAATGATACTGTTCCCTAGCTTTTATCTCCCTCCTGGACAACTACGTGAGTGACACCGGAGAGCCAGAGATCGTGACTCCAGAAGAAGAGGCCGAAAACCATAAGTTCCTTGACTCCATCATCCAAACTCCCACAATGAAGGTACTATATGTTATATGTTATCAGTGGTTCTCAACTGGTTTAGTGTCAGGACCCACCATTAAAGTATATCATGCCAAGCCATGACACGAATGTTATAAGATACTGTGTTTTCTTACATATTATAATTGGATAAGAATTAAGGTGAGACAATGCAGGTGAATATGGGAAAGAATATTGTCTATATTTTCAGCAATTTATATTATATTATTATAATATATTTTCAGCAACGGAATCTAAATAATCAAAAGAGCCAGACTTAAATTTTTGTTTTTGTTTTGTTGATGTAGTTACAAAGATTTGTTCAGAGGGGATTTCTGATATTTTGTTTAGTTTTTCAATCAGCTAGTTATTAATTCAATTCAATTTATTTTGTATAGCCCAAAATCACAACAAAGTCGCCTCACAGGGCTTCACAAGAAAAAGAAAGACAATTTGTGAATATTAATAGTTCTTTGGCATCACCTGTCCTTAGACCCTCTTTCTCAGCAAGGAAAAACTCAAAAACCCATTGGGACAAAAGCAGAAACCTCAGGGAGATCCATGTGAAGGGGGGGATCCTCTCCCAAGGACGGACAGGCTGGATAGGGGTGGTGGGGATTTATGAGTGAATAAACTTGATGTTGCCTTGTTTTTTTTGGGATTCACACTCAAAAAAATCAGGTTACGAATTAAATAATGAAAAATCTCTCTGAACAAATCTTCAAAATATAGTCCCATGTGTTGAGAACCACTGTTATGCATTACACATTATATACTACACACTACAGTATATTGGTTTGAGATTCCAACCTTTGTCCAAATGAATGCATATCTGAAACTATGTCAGGCAGTTTAACCCAAGTTAAGTGAACTGAAAATGAGCGTCTGTAACTTTGCAAAATGAAGAAAGAGAGACATTTTAAAAGTAAACAACCTCCACTTCCCCTCCCGATTGGACCAGAAAGCCCCTCCTCAGTCCCAGTACAAAGATCGTCTCATTGGTCCACACAAATCTTGCAAGACTTGTTTGTAAATTGTAATACACTTAGACTATCACTTGATCATGAAGCATTGTTCACTATTTCTATGGTGGCTTATCTTTGGCTTTAGCTTGACATTCTCAAGTAAATAATTCTATCCAAAAGACTGTAGTCTGTATCAAATGTGTCAAAGTGTTTTATTTAAAAATGCAACAAAAACAACACAGTAATACTCTTTGTCCTTGTTGCCAGATTGCTCATAAGTATCTAGTGGAAAAGAAGCTGTCTCCCGAGAACCAGGCGGAGTTTAAGAAGCAGCTGTACCGGATCTGGTTTGAACTCTACGCCCGGAGAGGATCGAGCAGGTACAGTTACGCAACCGACGCTATTCGACAACGTGATGACAAATGTATTCACCCTGAAAGTAAACAGTGGGCAGATCAGGCTGGTGAAGGACCAGGCTGGTGCATGTCTAAAGTCTCTTAATGATGTTTTTTGTCTTTCCTCAAATAGTCAGTTGCTCCTGGGATTTCGAGCTCTTCGTGAAAACTTTTTACACACCTTCTTTTACTTTCATTCTGTCTGTCCGTAGACCGGACTCCTCGGGTTTTGAGCACGTGTTCGTGGGCGAGACGAGAGGCGGCCGCACCGTGATTGGTTTCCACAACTGGATCCAGCTCTATCTTCAGGAGAAACTGGGACACATCGACTACAAGGGCTACAGCGTCACGGCCAACTCGCCCCTGGTACAGCGCGGGATCTCACACACACACATATGGTTACAATCTTACCTAAAATATAGTAAAAAAGGTCAAGTTATACAATTATTTTGCATTTTCACAATGTAAGAAGAACTGGGGTCCATCAACTCAACACATAAGTTGGGGTACTACTCAATTTTAATCTCGAAACTGCTGCAAATCTCAGGAAATTTTAAGTTTTGGGGAACTTTCTCGAGGCATGAATATGGCAGTGAGAGATAAGATAAGATACAAATTTATTGATCTCATAATGGCGAAATTTACTCCTTGTTTACAACCATCTAGCCCATCCGTCCATAGGAGTGGATCCCTTCCCCAATGTGGTTCTCCTCGAGGTTTCTCCGTTTTGTCCCACGTGGTTTTCTTGAGTTTTTCCTTGATTGATTGAACTGCTCTAATATCTAGTATCGGTATCGTAACGTACGGCAAAATATATCTTAAAATCAATATACTGTATGTTGTCACAGCCCTATTCACTAGATGCAATAAAACTATACTAAGAAAAAATGTCTTTTCACCCACCTCTCTCACAGACGCAGACTTCTAGTTAGCTAAACATGGCTCAAAGTTATTATACAAAACACTAGATCGGACATCACCATAGTAGTGATACATTGGAACGATGGGCAAGCTCTGGCGGCCATCTTGTGACTGGCCTTTCAAACATAGCGCAATGTAGAAGAATAGGAAGCACAACTAAATTTTGTATGATATTTTTTTGTTTACATCTTGAGGCAGTAATGCAACAACAGTAGAACGAATGCTGTTAAATAGTGCTAAGACCTCAAAACAAACATCCCTTTAAGACCTCAAAACAAACATCCCTTTAAGACCTCAAAACAAACATCCCTTTAAGACCTCAAAACAAACATCCCTTTAAGACCTCAAAACAAACATCCCTTTAAGTGGTAGTGCTGCCCTCTACTGTCCTGACTATATTATTGACCATTACTGTCCACTATTTGCTTGAAAGCAATGGAGCTCTGCAGCCTCATTAATATCCATGACGTTGTTAATTAATATGCACAACGTCTTCAAAAGTCGGTATCGTAACGTGCCGCAAAATATCGTGATATATTGGAAAAACAATATATATTGTCACACCTATATTCTCTAAATATAATAAAACTTTACAAAGAAAAAAGTATTTTCACCCACACCTCTCACAGTCTCAGTTTGCTAAACTTTTTTTTAAATATCATATCTTTGGCTAAACTGCCCCAACTGGTTTATTTCTTTGTTTACTGTCACCTAGCAACCTTCGCTCCTCCCCTAACTATAGATATGAATTTACAAGAATGAACAAGCCCAAATTGTGCCTTCACATTCCGTCGTTTCCGTTTTGCTGCAGACACCTTATTGACCCTCTCCCCATCCATTTACTCTCCAGCCCGATGAGAAAAAGCACATCCTGGCTCTGCAGTTCAGCTGGAAGGACGGCATCAAACCCAAAGGCAGCATCTTCATCGGCGTCAGTCCCGAGTTCGAGTTCGCTCTGTACACGCTCTGTTTCCTCACGTCTCCGAACGAGCGCGTCAAAGTCCAGTTCAGCCTCTATGACGTGGAGATCGTGTGCCACCACTACAACCAGAAGCACATCGGCACAACTTACCCCGTGCTGCTCAAGTACACTAAATAAGCCAGTGTCTTTATGGATCCTTCAGATAAGAAAAGCAAAGTGTCATCATGGGTATTGTTGATGTCTATTTATTTGAAAGATACAATAAAACCTTAAAGGCACCTTTGTTCTGAACAATTGTTTGTATTTGTCCTGTGTCACTGTTTTTTGTCAATACAAAAATAATATGATTTTTTACAATTACTATTAGCTCTGTACTGATTGTGAACATAAAACTAAGATTAAACAGGCCATAATTTAACGTTTCTTCAGAAAGTTCAGAAAGTAATAAATTAGAACGGCCATTGTTGGAGAAGACAGATGGGAAACAGTGATAGATTTTCGATTTTAAAATACACACATTCTGAATATTGCTATTATAGAACCTAACCCAAGAGACTGCATAACAATTTCCTTATCAGTGGTTGCTATGTTATTACAGAAATTCAGCTGCCTCCTTCTGTTTCACCACATGTGTAACAAAATGATGAAAAGAAGTATGGAATGCACAGTTTGAGGCAATTTGCTATTATTCCTATTTATTGAATGGGAGGCACTATCAAGTTGTGCTTAAAAGTCGGCTATTATAAAGGAGAGAAGGCTTCATGCAGGTGTGGATAAAAACATGCAAAGTCCTTCTGTGCGGACTTGCATGTGCTCCCCGTGTCTGCGTATGGTTTCCTCTGGGTAGATCAGGGTGACTGAGAGTGTGAGTGTGGGAGAACAGAGTGTGGGACAACAGATGGAAATTATCCAATGGCTACAATCCGGAGTGGTGTGTTTACATACATGGCTCTCATGTGTGTTCATTAGCATGCACTGTCCCAACCACATAAACAATACAAAGGGCTCTGGCATGACTAGAGATCAGGAAATTACAGTTTAGCAACTTGGTGCATTCTTCCGCTGGGCACCTCTAGCTACAATATAGTGCTACAATATAGTGCTACAATATAGTGCTACAATATAGTGAATGAATAATCACTACAGTGTAGCACTTTGAGAAACTTGTGACACAGGTTTGTAAAATGCAAATGTAAGCTACTATTATTTATTAAGTTATAATCCTGTAGGGCTTTTGACTAAATTAGCACTATTTTAAAATGTGATTAAATGTGCTGAATTATCACATAATTCATTTTTATTATGAATTTATTGAAAAATGTTTTTCCAATAGTATTTTCCTGTTATGTGACGCAATTGTTGCTGAATTTTGGCCAAAAAGAGTTTTACAATAGTCTATAGACATGTAATGGTGTTATGCATAAAGGTAGATGGTATCCACCTTATTCAGGAAGTTGCAATGGGGGCCGCCATTATGTATTTCTGGTCAAACTGCAGGTCTGACTTGAGCTTTGATTTTTGTTTTTGGTGAAACATGTAATGTTTACAACAAACCTCTGTGTAAATATATCCATCAGCTCTGGTCCTTTAGATCCTCACAGACAATTAGCCAATTAGAGAGACAACAAAAAGGCAGAGATAATATCACTAAAAATAATTTTAGGTGATTTTTTCATGTTGTTCTTCCACTGAAACTAAACCTGAGCCACACAAACTTATTTACTTTGAGTTTACTTATTTACTTAAGTTTTTTTGTTGATTCCCTTTTTATTTTCTTCACTCTCTTACATTGACGACAATGGAATTTCAGCTCACAGGAAGTGCTAATAAAAACAGGAAATGCTTTTACAACAAATGTGGGCGGGGCAGAATAAGGTGAATACTGTCCTGAGCAGACTATTCTATAATTTAATCATAAAGCACTGATGCGCTTTCATAACACCGACACATGGGGGCGACAGAGAGTTTGTTGTGGCCATTGACGTCAATCTCTGACCCAGACAGATCCCTGTCAAGTGTGCGAAATTTACACAGCTGTACAGGAAGTTAATGAAGTATATTTCAAAATAGATGATGACTAGTAATTTTGTTGAATTAAACTACATAAAAAAAACAAAACAGCTTTTTAAATAGTGATTGATAGCACAGGCACACAATGCTCTTAAAAATGCTATAACATCTGTGAAACACTGCATTTTGTACTTTTGAGAATAATAATCATCAGTTTATTTGCGATATGCGATACGGGCATACAATATCGCGATAACGATATTATTGTGATACTTAGATAAACCGTTCCATTCAATCCAGACACATATCTTTTTCAGCAAATTGTTCCAAAAACACTAAATCAGAACCAAACCAAGGCCAAAAAATGTACTAAATTAGGTTCTAACTAAAAGTGAACTTCTGCACACAGTTCCATCCATGTTTGGCTTTCGAGAGTGTTGGCAAAAAATGTAAAAATCTCAGTCAGATGGATGAAAGTGAATTTGCAATAGGGCTACCTTTGAGAATCTG
>OMNZ01089625.1:0-16235 GCA_900303255.1 Lesueurigobius sanzi
ATTTTCATAAGTCATAAAAGTTAAAGTTACCAGGGCATCTACAAACAAACCCGTTGCCAAAGATCAATCAATAAGCCCATATTTATGATTTTAGCCTCGTTAACCTTTCCTGCTTTCGTCTCCTAACCGTGGTTGGGGGACACAGGGGAGATCCGTCTTCTCCAGGGCCGAAGGCAGCTTTTCCTCCGGGGTTAAGTCCCTAAACTTCACGTTGGCAGAAATATGGTATAATAGCACCGAAACAACAGGCCGTTATGCTGAAGAGTGGGCTTTATTCCAGACTGCACTTATTTTACAGCACAAGTACTCGCTATCTGCCCCGGTCACCGTCTCTATCGCTTCACCGGTCATCACAGAGCACACACACCGCCGTCTTTCACACGGGCAACTCTCAGGGGCGCGCCTCAGTCACGCGCACACACACTCTCACGCGTTCACGCACCGCTCTGCCCTGAGCTAAACACTTAAGCAAGGCACATCCCGCAACACTTCTATACGTCTATACTTTCACCTGTTTGAAACCTGATTTACTCCTCTTTCTTACCAAGGCACGCTCCTCCTTTCTGCTCAAAAGAAGAACCGTCTGGACGGCTGCTCGTTGCACGAATGAGCGACTATCGGACCAATCGTAGAGGCAGATTTGAAACGTGGCGCTTAAATGCGGAAATCTGAACACTCAAATTGCGTATCATTCTGAACAGACTTTGTAAAGTTCTAACTTCTTATTAAAATAGTTTAGTAGATCACCTGTTTATTTGGCTGAAGAGGATAATTTTCAGTGCGATATTTCTTTCTCTGATTGGTTAATCGATCTGTCAATCGCTCATGCCCAGACTACATGCCTTGTAAAGCATGTAGTCTGGCTGGCCAGACAATTTCTTACCTGTTGTTTGGCCTGGTTTAGTCACGGTTTAGTCCTATACTATGACCTGGTTGAGACCTGATTTAATCCTCTTTCTTACCTGTTGTTTGGCCTGGTTTAGTCCTATACTATGTCCCGGTTGAGACCTGATTAAGTCCTCTTTCTTACCTGTTGTTTGGCCTGGTTTAGCCTTCCTGGCATAGTTCTGGTTTATCATAGTTGTATATTCCCCACATCAATGTCAGTATTTGTTCCTGGACAGTCTGTGTTTTTTGATCCAGTCCTGGTGGATGTATCTGAGGAATGTAGAGAATGGGGCTTATATAACAACACCATTGTTTCAGAGACAAATCAGAGGTGACATAACCTAGAGCTCAGAGGGCCCTGCTGAGACCACCTCACACTAATAAGACCCCAACAACAGTCTGGACCTGCACACAGCTTGGATAGCATGGTGCATATGGACACTGGAAACAAGGTACAATAAAAACATGGTGTTTGTCATGATGCATGTTTTAATCAGGTATCATTCTCTCATTTACAATCAGGGGTCCTAATGCAGTAATACATGCTATTTCAAATGGTAAATTAGGTGCAACATGCATGCCCACAAATATCGGCATATGCTATTTGCCAGATTGGACATGCTATTTAGTACCTGTCTTGATAAATTACAGAAGAAGAAGAAGATTACGCCTCTTTTGCTCTGCCCATCAGATTTCGAATGTCAGCTCTACAAAAATAGAATGTTGAGGAAAAATATACAATATTAACAACGTATTTACAATATAAATGCGTAGTTTGTGGAGAGTGTACCATTATCACTGACAGATTATGCTGGTGAGCACAAAAACTTAAATGCATTGTTAAATGTTAAAATGCAGTTATCGCTAATTAAAATGACATTGCAGATGACCCTGCACCACCTGAAGAAGCCCAAGTACCAACAGGCATGGGACAGGTACTACAGTTTGATGAATGCTGATCTCCGATGTTTCCTATACTTCCCTGTCCCCCATCCTTTCTCTATCTCTCCCTCCATATCTGACTTTCTTTTTTCCTCCCTTCTTCTCTCATCTCTCCTTTCTTTTACTCTCCTCCTCCCTCCCTCTTTCTCTCTCCTCGCTCCCTCTTTCTCTCTGCTCCCTCTCTTCCCTCTCCTCTTCCCCCTCTTTCTCTTTCCTATTTCCCCCTTTCTCTAACCCCTCTCTCTCTTTCTCTTTCTCTCTCCTTCCTTGTACTGATTAAGGATACACAATAAAAGAATCCAGGTGGAAATTAGCACTTGTGCTATAACCTGGCATAATGCATCTTTCCTGTTCAAGGTCAATGTATATTGTGCACTGTCCCTGATTCAAATAAATAAATAAATAAAATAAAAATAAATAAATGTATGTGTTAAAAGTTAAAAAGTCTCTCTCACCCTCTCTCCCCTCTTTCTCTCTCCCTCTTTCTTTCTCCCTCTTTCTTTCTCCCTCTCTTTCTCTCTCCTCTCTGCCTCTCTCCCTCCCTCTGGAAGCGCACTTTGACAGGTTGGAAACTCTCTGGAAAGTTGCGCTCTGACACATGAAACTCCCGCCATTGAAACTATTATCTGAGCCATTGTTTTTATGTCAGGGAATTTCTTCTGAATGCACTACTAATTTAAAAAAGAACAAAATGTGTTGAGCGATAGTCAGGAACAAGGAAGTTGTGGGTTCAATTCTAGGGCCAACTAACTGTCACTGTGGATGTTTATGTGCTTTTCCCCCTCGTCCAGGAAATTTCTGTATAAAGTGGCCAGCCTGGTGTGCCACACACACCAGGACACGCTGCAAGCCAAACTATTTATAATTTATTATTATTATTTACAGTTAGCTCTCTTAACATATAAACTTTCACCCAGAAACAAATACATCCAGTCTATCCAATAAGTTGCGTTCACGTTCCATTTCAGGTGGAGGGCAGGGGCCAATACAACTCTATGGGAGACAGACAGTTTTTGAAGGAAATTTCAATAAAGCAAATTCAGAAATGTTGTTCTTGGTAATTATTTGATAGTGATTGGATTCACAAACCTGACATATTATTCTCATGGTTGAAAGTCCCTGCTACTGGCCAATATCACACACATGGTTTTGAATATTGTCTCCGCTTTTGGACACCTTTATGAGAAGATATATTATTTCATATGTGCTGACAGAGAAGAGACTGAACTTTGTGATAGTTTTTGTTTCATGTGGATTGGCCCAGGAATGACAGAGAAATGAGCCATAAACCAATCTGCATTTTGACTGTCCTGTCCTTTGACCTGCCCTCCACCTCAATGTTAAACTATAGGCTCTTTAGAATGTTGTGATGTCACGTGAACGCAACCTATAAAGAGTCTAATTATTTCATAATAATAGTCATAGTTTCTCCATAGAATGATGTGGGTTATTGTAAGTTTAATGGCCGTTTTCTCAAAATGGTTTATTCTCACATTGCTGCAAATAAATCTAAGCCACCAATTCTTCTTGGACTTAACAGAGGCAAAATTCATTTAAATACACATTTTCCAATAACTAGCTTATTCATAAATTAACCAAGATTCAAAATCCCAAATTTTTGTATCTCATTTGTCAACAAAATAAAACCATGAATATAAACCTGGCTCTATCGCTACTAAATATTTGTTTGTCAAAAATAATGACAATTGACATTTTGTTCTCAGATTTATATCAATAATAAGTTTCTCATAACCCTTGTCTGCTCCACGTTAGATTATTTTTCCAGAATAATCCCTCCCATTCACCCACACACTCCTCACTCCTGTGCTGTTAACAGTTGGTGCTTGGTATGTCATCTGTCCAGTCCGTCCGCTTTCACTCTTCCTGGTTCTATTAAAAACTACTTCCAGTCAGCAGCTTCCTCTTCCTGTTCAGAAAAAAGAAAAGAAAAAAAAACAACAATTTGGAAGATAGATCTTTGGATTTGTGGAAGAATACTGTCGCCTGAATCTTACATTATTATTAAAGAGGGAGTATGCTTTTGCAAGTATTTGGTAAAAACTTTAAACATACCATGTTTATTTACATACATTTTGATAGAAAGTGCTATATTGATCTAAAACTGCCGATAGAGCAGGTATGGTCAAACATTTTGATGCAAGAGCCACACTGGGTTTTTGAACTTACCAGATGGGTTGAACTAGCCATGGTACATATTCAGTGCATATTAATGAACATCTGCCGGATTAGCAGTATAAATATGCCAGATTATAGCAAAGATGCTAGTTTACATCTGTAGTCCCTAGGCAGGTGATACATTAAAGAACACAAAACAATATATAACAACAAGCTGTGACAATGACAACTAACACACAAAACAAAGAAATAATAAAAAATGTACGTGACATACGGTCATGTACATTTAAAACAAATGCACTTCTCAAATAGATGACCAAAATACATTTTCAAAAGCTTCCTCTGCCCACCTACCACTTACTGTAGTTTCCACGTCAATTAAATTTTATTTGTATAGCCCAAAATTGCAGGGCTTTACAAGAAAAAGAAAGACAATTAATGAATATTAATAGTGCTGGGGCATCCCCTGTCCTTAGACCCTCCTTCTCACGGCAAAGAAAAACTCAATAACCCATTGGGACAAAAGGAGAAACCTCAGGGAGGTCCACATGAAGGGGGGGGGATCCTCTCCCAAGGACGGACAGGCTGGATGGGGGTGGGGCAGGCATTCACCTCCCATGATCCTTCCCATGATGGCCGTTCCTTAGTGATGATCCTGGTTTCGGGATAATAATGGATAATAATAATATTCTGTACAAAACTGCAAACAGTGCACCCACATACAGGGTAAACTAAAGAATCAATACAAAACAAAGGTACAAGCAGAATCTGAAGAGTGAAGAAGAGTGGGAAGAAGAGTGGGAAGAAGAGTGGGAAGAAGAGTGGGAAGAAGAGTGGGAAGAAGAGTGGGAAGAAGATAATCAAGAGTCTGCAGAAAACTATCACATCAACACCTGCCACACACAGTAAACAGTTTTTCAAATAAGAAACTTGACAAATGTTTTCCGTGTTACTTTAATTGTGATTGGATTCACAAACCTGCCATATTATTCTTGTAGTTTCTACAAACCAACATGTGTTTTTGAATATTGTCTCCACATTATGAGAACATAATTAGACCTTAGTTCATGTGTGCTGTGCTGAGATTTTTTTGTTTCTTGTGGATTTTCTCTAACCTGGCATGTGCCAGGATGATGAATACTTAATTGAAGGAATTGTAAATGTGGAATTTCCTCGAGAATCCACTTGGCATAGTAAACCATTCAAGATACACTTTAACCCAGGCAGTGATATTTATTTTAAAAAATACTTTCACTTTTCAAACCGGTCTGTCCTCATGCCTCGCGTCACACAGAAACACGTGCACTTTTTATGGGTTTATGGGAACACAACTCTTTTGCATAAAGAGAATTATGACACCTATGTCCTTGTCAGGGCTTACCCAGCAAAAATACAAAGTTACTGGGAAGAAGCCCCAGCGACTCCAAACAGGGATTGTAATGCAAGCATGACAAGCAATACAGAAAAATGTAAATTATGTATACATTCTCTTTCAAACAGTATGTTTTAATGTACTTGTTTTGCAGACAAGCACCAGGGGCCTATGTGTGCCTCAGAGGCCCAATAGGTTAACAGTGTCACAGTGTATAGCAGACGATGTGGTGTACTACAGTTTGGACACACAACTTTCCCCTCACTGTGGATCACTCTGGCGTTAGGGTTAGGGTTAAAAAATAAATTCAAGTGGCCCTTCAGCCTTTATGAATAAATCTTAGTAGGATTCATTCAGATTAGTAGAGAAGTATGGCTTGTTCAAACATGGATTTTATGTGAAGAAAAGGATTATTGTGGAGCAAGGCAATAGATGTCTAACTGCTCCGGCTGAATAGTAAGCAGCTAATGATAGAATCATGGCTTGACATAAACTATGTTCCTCAATGGCCACTGTGGCTAGTCTTTTCAAAAAGTAATTTGCCAATGAGAGATTTCATAAACCATTTGTATAGTGTTTGCAAAACATTTTGTGCAAAATTTGCAATATTACATTCTAGCTATACACGTAATTAGTTTTAATAGGATCTAAAAAATATGGTTTGAAAGTCACTGTAAAAGGGGGCGATATTTGGAAATATTCACTGGATTATTGAGAGCCTACACAAACATGCTTTAAGTAGACTGTATTTAAAACATTTTAAAACATTTTTTAAATTGTATACTACATTTATAGATTTACAGATGGGTTTCAGTCACATAACTTTTACCTTTATGGACAAAAGATTGAATATTTTGTTGTTTTGTTGTTGAATTCACTGTGAATCATCTACAGGAGGAAGATGATGAAGTGTAAAATGCAAGGGGCCAAAGTGGTTGCTTAAATATGTTACAAGCCAAAATTAATTTCTATCAGCATTTGCCTATAGTTGGCTAGTGTTAATGTGGAGCAACTTTTTAAGCGCTTGGTTCATCATAGTTCAATCAAGGACCTAATTGCTCTCGACTGTTCTCCAACTCTCGCAATATACTCAACAACCTGTGACCTACAATCCTCACTACCTTTCACGGTGCACTGCCATTTAGACACTACTCCTGAATGACGTAACCACATAAATAGTGCATTAAAGCAGTGGCTCTCAACTGGTAGTAATTCGTGTAAAACAAAATAACTCATTCTAACAGATACAAGAATGGCTTTGTGCATTTTTAGCAGATACATTTTTAAAAGTGTTGCCCAGGAAAGGCTCGCAAGCCTCTGAAAATGATTCCTGGACCCACTTTTAGGTTAATACCGACCATTTCATTTCTGCATTATACTGTGGACATTCAGACACAGCCAGAGAGTCATTTTTTTCCAACTGTTTTTAGCCCTGTAGGATCTGGCAGTATTACCTGTTTAGCACATACATTGGGTCACTGACCCTGAAAATATTTCCTGCAATGGATAAAACTGGACGCTGTGACCATAAGTGCCTGATTTAAGGTGAATTTATTTTCCTGCTTCTTGTCATCATCTAAGTGTTTACTGAGCCACTCTTGGGTGAATTGCTCACTTCCTGTTCCTGTCAGTCCAGTCCAGTTTTTGGGAAACTCCAATCACTGATCACAATGCCCAATAAATCATCATTTACCGTCAATTTTTGTTTTAAGAGTGTTCCCCTGTTTTCAGTAAAGAAGTTGTGTTGGACTCTGCATGACCTGTCTATTACTGTGGCAGAGAGGTTATCCAACACAACACTTACACCAGCAGGCAAAATGCAAAGTGTCATATTTTAGACAAAGTGACTGGAGAGGGAAGTTTGCCTTGGACGAGTAACATACTTTGTTTGAGCTGATAAAAATCTTTCGGACAATTATTAACTCAGCGAAACCCCAGGGTGACTTTCTCCATCGAATGATCAGTTCAACCTGCCATCAATCCACAACAGCCACTTTTAACTGGGCCAATGAGAGAAACTTTTTCTTTCACTTTCAGTTTGATTCCAGTCGATGATACCATTCTGATTCCAAGGGCAGTCCGTTTGTTCTTCTGTGTTCAGGGGAGACACTGCAGGCAAAACTCAGGTTTGAATGTTTTGATCCAGTTTGTGCTCCAAACATGTAGACTTTCACCTGGAAATTTAAGAAATGGCAACATCTTTATAATGAAGAGTGTAATTATTGCACCGATTCAATGTTTCTCCAGAGAACTACATGGAAATTGTAACTTCAATGATGATTTTATCAAAACGCATTTTTCTCACATTGTGGTGTCAACATAAGATAAGATAAAATAGTTCTTTATTGATCTCACGATGGAGAAATTCAATTGTTAAGACAGGATCACACAGGCGGGTGCAGAAAAGTCAGGAAAAAATGTGTCAAGAATAAAGTAAATTTGCAAAAACAGGTAATAATAGTACTAGATTAAAATAAAATGAAAATAAAATAAATGTCTCAGCATCTACCAGTAAGAAAAACTATATAGACATCTCTTATGTACACTGCATAAAAATAAAATAACATAGACTCTAGTCAAAAACAGGATGAGCTATATGTGGTATATAAATATGTATATGACTATGGATCCAAGTATGAGTACATAATAAATAACTGTTTATATTCAGGTGGTTGATTGATAAAGTGACATTGCAGATACTGTAAACACTGAGGTATTGCACATATTAAGTATTGTTATTGCACATGGAGCTATACAGTAGAATTGTATAGGCTGACAGCGTGGGTATTACCCTCCTACCCTGTGAGCTACCTTTGCGTAACAAAAATGGCTACTGCATGCTCCAAAGAAATATGTGAAACTAGGCCTCTAGAACTACCAACATGACAATTCAACACATTAACAGAAATTATTGTAGTTTCTGCTTTACACTTTATTATATTCACCTAAATGTTTGGAGATTTTGTTCAGAACAAAAAAATGCATTTAAAATTTGACTCATCAAGCGTATGCAGAAATGTAGAAAGCCTTTGGCACGCTACTTGGAAGTCTTACTGAACAATATTTAGAAGTTTTTTTCAGATGGACTTTTAAATATTTATTTCCTAGCTTGATTTATTGAGTTTTGAACCCTGAAAAAACAAAGCGACATTTAAATTTTACAGATTTATTCTCTAATATTGACAATAATACATTTTATTTATTGGACTCTCATGGTCGCCTTTCAACAATGACACATTATTAAGTGTCATTGTGCTGTCTTTTTCATAAATGACTGTATATAATTGTTCAAATCAAATTACGCTTTCAAATGTTGGTAGAACTTAAGTTTCTTGTGTGTTGCATGTGGGGCTGCTCTCCGGTGTAATGCCTAGTTTGTACTCCTGGCTGCGTCTCATCTCTGCGTGAGCGTTGAATGCACCTGGCAGCCAATCAGAGAGCTTCCAGCTGCTACGCAAACGTTTCACGTTCAACGTGTCCAAAAAGTCACCTTGCGTCAAGTGCAAGAGCTGTAATTGGTTGATCTATATGCAATGCGACAACAAACACATTCAATCTATCACTTATTTGCACTTAATAGTCCTCCCCTGTTTTAGTGCGTTTGTACAACAAAAACATGAATGCAGATGAGAACGAGAAAGTTCAAACGATTTTGCCTTGCGTCATAACAGCAGCAGTACACAGAGCGTAGCTGGAGTATAAACTAGGCTTTAAGGCTGATTTATGGTCATCCGTCAACTCCTCCCATCAGCATTGAAGGTAACTGCCAGCCAATCAGTGAGCTCGGCGGAGCTACTGATACAGAGACGAAATGCAGACGTGCGCCTGCTTTGACACTGCCCTCGCACCAGCAGCGGCAGGAGAGAAACCAATGGCTAGCTCCCATTCATGCAGGCTGGCGACCGGAAAGCGACTACGGCAAGTAAGCAGGAGAGCGGCGGGGATACCAGCAACCAGAGTGGCACTAAATTTGCATAGAGTTGACTCTATGCAAATATACAGCGATTTGTGGCCGCGGCCACCAAACCACAGAACACACTCTAACAGACACCTGTGTGTAATTGGCTCACACACTTTAGCTGCGTCTCAAACCCCATCTCCACGTGCTCCTGCGCCTGGGGCCGGCCACAGAGCTGAGCGAAGGAAGCTTGGTGTGAGTGCGGTGTCAAATGTCACTTCACTTCAACGTGCTGGAAAGTGCAGGTCTGTGATTGGTTGATCCATGTGCAGCACAGTGACACAGATGGCAAACTCCTTCAATCTGCATTGGCCAATTTATTTTCCATTGATACATTGTTCCCCTGTTTAAGTGGGTTTTTTTTTATGTTATAACATTTTTTTTAAAGAATATTCATCTTAACCATATGTGAACACAGAGGAACAACGTAGAAGTCCGAACAGTTCGACCTTCTGTCAAGAGAACGACAATGCGATGGGTGGGGCTTGAGTATAAAGTAATCTTAAAGGAATAGTTCAGCGCTTTTACATGCATACATATGTTCTAACCTGGGCTTAGATGAGGCGATGCGTAGCTGTCTGGTCTTTGTGCGTGCCTTCATTCCCGTAAGACGACCAAAGACGGTGTTAGCATTTTGCCTGTACAGTATAGTCCCATGGCGCCAAATTTCAGAGAAGTTAGAAGCCACAAATCTCTTCCAACTTGGCTCTGGATCTGCTACACACCAGTCTCCATCATCTACAAAGTCCGCCATTGCAAATGGTTCCGTGCACTTTGCGAGGAGCACGACGTTGTTCTGTTGCTGGAAGTGAGTGGAAGGACGCATCTCTCGGGGGGAAGCTTACTGCGCGGAGGCCGAAGCACACCTTAAAATATAGTTCCCCTTTTTCCGCTTAGAAATTGTTTTAATTTTCTGTAACTATACTTTGAACATGTAACTACTGACATAACCCTATTTAAATAGGGGAAACTTGGAAGAGATTTGTGGCTTCTAACTTCTCTGAAATTTGGCGCCATGGGACTATACTGTAGAGGCAAAATGCTAACACCGTCTTTGGTCGTCTTACAGGAATGAAGGCACGCACAAAGACCAGACAGCCACGCATCGCCTCATCTAAGCCCAGGTTAGAACATATGTATGCATGTAAAAGCGCTGAACTATTCCTTTAACACACACCTGTGAAGTCTGCGTTGACAATTACTGTAAAGGATGGAATCAGCCACTTCTTCTCACTGTTTTGGACAGATTTCCCCTTCACATGCATTTCAAGTGTTAGTTCTTAGGGAGAGAGAGGTTTCGGAAAGGGCCCTGAACTATCTGCTCAGTCCTCCCTTTGTCAGGGCTGATCAACAGTGATTGTATTTCTGGATTTCCTGGACTTTGTTACGTTATACATCTGCGCTCACATGTTCCGTCATAAATTAACGTCAATGGGGTTTGGCAGCGTAACGGCGGGCACCCTGACCTCACAGTGAGAGGGTATTAGGTGTCCCAAAGTATTGTTATAAGGCACAGTGAAGGATAAGATAAAGAAGGTGCTGAGTTGAGAACAGCAGAAATTGCATGTTATATAGTAGCCAGTATGTGAGAGACAGAGGAACAGGTGCTGAAGAGCGTGTCCAATCTTCACCTCCGTCTGAGGCTCGATAAAACACCAAGGATTACTCCCAACTCTCACCTTTGTACTGACGGGCAGAGTATGTTTCAGAATATCATCGGTTAAGTAGTTGGAAGTGGAAGTTGGAGGATAATTCTCTCTTGTTTCCTCACTTGAGATGAAGCAAAGACAAAAATGTGGAGACAGTTTGAGATTTGGTGTAGAATAAAAATGAGATCTCATTGAAATCTCAAAAGGGTCTTTGAGAAAGACATGAGACATTAAGGCGAGACACTGCAGGCAAATAGGGAAGAAAATTAAATCAACATAAAGCCTTATTATTTGATTAAGATTTATTTTGGGGATTTTCTCTGAGTTAGTAGTTTATGCAAATAATTACTCAGGTAAAGTCGATACACATTAAAGGGATCATTCTGACTTTTACTGAGGAAATCTTGATGCTTCTAAAGACATGTATGATGTGCACACATTCCACCATTTACTAAAAAAGGTTACAAAAAAAAAGTGATTGTTAATACTGTCACAGGCTTTTGGTGTCACTTGTTAACGGTAAAGCTGTGATTTTAATAAACCTTATTTCATCAGAGCTGCATTCTACGAAACAACTGCAGGAAATGCCCTGATTGTTGACTTCCTTTTCTCACAAAACACATGCTTTATCTCGATGAGGAATGTGGACACAGGACATGTCTTACAGCCACTTCGACTTAAACAGGTTCTACTTATTTAAAAGTACATATTGTTGATTAAGAAACACATGGTCAAAGTTAGGGAGTGTGAATCTTTATAAATTATTTAAGAGTTTAATTTGTCCAGAAGAGTAGGTTAAGTAGTTAAGTAAGTAGTTAAGTAGTATAAGACTTAAGACTATACAGTTAGATCAAAATGCAGCTACCATGGTTTACTGGCACAAAAAAGAGAGAGCACATTACGTCGGTCCTGGCCCAGCTCCATTGGCTCACCATAAAATTTAGAATTTAAGTTGGTGAATAATAGGTGAATAGGGAAAAATGTAAATTGAGTGATATTCATTTGAAAGGTTTGCTGTGTGTAATTGTGATAAATATGAGGAAAAAATGTATAGCAAGTCTTTATATTTTCATATAAAAATAAGGCATTTGATGGTAAAAATGGTCAAATTGCCTATAATGTCAGCAACAAAACCTAAATAATGGATGAAGCAAGATTTAGATGATGGTTTTATTTTGTTGATATATTAGTTGATTTGCTCAAAGGGGACTTTGGATATCTTGTTTAGTTTTTTAATAATCTAGTAATCGGTAAATGTTAAAATTTTGCCTTGTTTATTGGTGTTAAAAACTCAATAAATCAGGCTATTAAATATTGAAAAATCCCTCTCAACAAACCGTCAGAATATTGTGAAGTACAAGTTTGCTTCTGTAGTGGAAGTGGAAAGAGTAAACTAAAAACGTCATTCTCAGAATTTGAATTTAATTTATTATATCAGGGACAATGCATAAAAGACATTAGTCTAAGAACAAGAAAAGATACCATGTGGTCGGTCATACCAAAAAATGCTAGGTTGATGTTATACTTACAAAAGTACATAAAAGATTGTGAGAATTCATACACCTAAAATCCTCCAGCAGGTGATTCTGACCATCAGCCTGGCTCAAGATCTGGAGATGGGCCGCGCTGCACTATGGTCGCACACTGCTCCTGATGGATTGACCCAGTAGCAACGAAGCATGTGTCAAACACAGAGGACAAATTTCCAGGGACAATAAAGTTACCTTAACCTTTTACACAGAGAAACATTTTTCTTTTTTTTTTTACTCACATCTTTATAACTAGTCCCACATTAGGAAACGATCAAACTTTCACTAAACCATTCATACAACATCACAGTCACTCAATGCTTTGTTGGTTTGTTGTGTCAATAACCATTTTTAACCAGAAAATGGGCTCTAAACGTTTGAAGCGTCTCTGCATGTACGAGTGGTCTAATTAATTAGCTTATGTTTTTAAAAAGGTCATCAACAACGCCACTCCAGATATTGTGGAGAAAAGCCTGTAACGCACACGGGTTTGTTAATTGAGAGTGACATGAGCCTTTTGAAACATTTTCCTTGATTTATTTAGGCTAGACGTTTCAATAGTTGTCCATCCTTGACATAGAGGCTCATAAATTAAGGGATAACTGTTCAAAGTCCATATTTCCCAGTCACAATTTACGTCTTGTTCAGTTCAATACGAGGTGCGTCGCGGTGTGGGTTCACCGCAGCCCTAGCCTGGGAATACCCAGGCTGCTCGTGCTCGAATTTCAATTCAAACTGCGAGACAGCCTGGATAGGAAGACCGAAATCTTTGCATGAATCTGGGGACCAATCACAGCACGGAGAGGAACGGCAAGCCAATGACGCGTTAAAAACACAGAAGTTGTAGTTGCCGCAGCAGACGCTAAGCTATCGTTCGATCAAGCGTTAGATTGTGTTCTAAACAGATTAAATCAAAAATTTATATTAAAAGAAGTACAGCGTTTGGCTTTACAATATTTTATTACGAAGAAAGATGTTTTAGCCTTGCATCCAACAGGATTTCATCTTCTTCTTCTACGCTTTTTCACTCCTCGTCGACTTTCTGTCGCTCAACATACGCCATCGGGACTCGATACGATTGGCTGTGCGATACACATGCCTAAGTTGTTTTGCGTGTATTTCCTTCGCTAGCTTGTCTCAAAGACGATATAATCATGACGTACAGCGTCTGTGTCGCGTCGTGATAAGACATTTTTAATCCTTGCAATACCTGTATTACGCAAATGAAAAAAGCAGTTTTACAGATTTGGTTTATGTACGATTTCAATGAAAGGTCCTGGGCGAAGGGAAAAAGTGCAGCTCGAATAAATTCCTGGTCAATGGTCACATTTATATAGGCTAGTGCTTTTCTACCTGCTTTAGGCACTCAAAGCGCTTTACATCAAGGACATTCACACACCAATGTACACAGACACTGGAGGCAAGGTGGGTGAAGTGTCTTGCCCAAGGACACAACAACAGTGTGCACCTGCGGGAATCGAACCGCTAGCCCTCCGATTACAAGACGACGCACTCTACTACTTGCGCCACTGTTGCCCTGTGGTGAAACTTCATAAAATAACCATCGCAAAGGGTGAGTTTGGTATTTTTATACTTTGACACTGTAGCTAATGCTTGGTTGACATGGCAAAATTTTTTAATTGTCAGACGATTTTCCAAACCTGAGGGAGCTCACACATGGCGATAAAAAATGGTGGCTATAACCGTTTTGGTCGTACAGTGTGTGGTGTGCAGCTACACAGCAAAATCAACACATCACACACAAACTCATTTCAACGGGCAACGGGAAATCTCTCGAAACCTCTCTAGCTCAAACTTAGTTTTCTCTCATAGAAATGTCATTACGTACTACACAGATTAATTACCATTGAAATTAATTTTCATTCATTTCAGAATTATAATTTTAGACCCAATGTTTATGTTGTTATAGGATGTTTTTGCGTTGTGATTGGCTACACGTCACAGTTAACAGGCTGTGCTCGGGACACACAACACAAGAGGGAATTTCGAAAGCCCTCCATGGCACTGCCCCAGCGCACATTACAGATGTCTTGACAATACACTCACTCAGGTCAAACTGTCAGCGTCTACTTTTAGTTCCACCCGACAACCATAAAAAACAGGGTGATCGGTCTCTCTCTGTCACCGAACTCTGGCATACAGTATCTTGCCTCTGCTTATTAGAACCTGCTCCACACTTGGGAAATGTTTACAACACAGATGGCGTAAGATACAATGACAGTTGGTACTGGCATTGCACCAACCACTCTTTGGAATTGCTGGCACACACTCCTCCATTGAACTTCTTGTCTTTTCCCAGCAATGCATGTTTAAAATGAAACTACTGTGTGAGGTTAATGTTCATACTTCAATTGAGTGTTTCCAGTAAACTCCACTCAGCAGAAGTACAGGAAGGGCCACAGATACCCTCTGGACCCGGGCTAAAACCTGGCTGAAGACCGACCACACGCAGGACCAGATCTGAGCCATCAGCAAAACGCCCTCAATGACCGGAAACACTTTATTTATTTAGACCAGTTATAAATCAGAGCAAAAGATTGGTTTTAAATGGAAAATGCAGTCTGTGTGATAATGGGGTCAGAGGTGGCAGAGCTGAGTGGCAGTTTCCAGTGGGCCATGATGATTATATGAGATGACTACTGGAACTGCTACTGCTAGGAATGTTTACCAGTGGGTTGTGGCACTTTTGAGCCGTCATTTTATATCGGGGAGAGCAGGGCTAAAAGTAACATTTGCAAAATTTTGATGTCTCTATAGGGAATATTTACAAAGATAAAATGTGGTAATTCTGCTGTAAGCGGACATATCCCTGGCATTTATTGATACATTGCTTGCATGCCCCCTTTTATGTGTTAAGCATAGGCTCATGCTAAGTTGACCTACCCAAAATGGTACAACAAGACCCATGCTGGGGTAAGATGTAACAACCACGGGTTAGCCCTTCCCTCCAGCTCTCACACCAAGGGCCATAAATGTAACGCATTCTGCATGAACTGCTTGAAGAAGGTTAAAAAAAAGGCAATTTCTGAATTAGACTTTACTAAGTTCAGTCTTAATTTAGTGCAGAAAGTGTCACCAGGAAGCACAATTTCATGCTTTATTTTCATTTTTTTTTTTTCACCCAGAGTGAGATCTCACTTTCAGACTGAACAAACCTGGTATCTCTGGTACTGGGGTAAGTTGTGACAATGTTACATCCTATACCCAGTAGCCATGTTACAACTAGCAGCAGTAATCATTAGCGTTCTTTTAGCAAGACAGGACTTTTTGTTTACCTGCTTGACTAGTTTCAACTAAGAAGACAGTATGAATTTTTCAAACGAAAGCAGCAGTAATTGTCTGGGGGAATGTTTATGACATTTGAAGCTTAAGCGCAAATTCAACCTGGAAGACTAATTACAGCATCACCTACATCAAGCCAATGAGTGTCCACGGAGCCACTCCTCTTTCTCAGCCTATCAGCGCAGAGCTCACCTTCATCGCGGCCAATCCTCTCCGTCGGTCTGGCTTTTAAACCTCCTGCAATCACGGCTCGTCCGGTTTCCAGCTGTGCTGCAACCCACCACCACCCCATCACCGCCTTTCACCAGGGCTCCTCTCCACTGCTTCCTCACAGGCCTCCTATACCACCACCAGTGTCCAGGCTCCAGGGGGAAGTCATCCCTACTCAAATCGACCTATCACGCTAACACCAATTCATACATCAACGAAATCATCTCAATAAATCTTCCTAATCGCTG
>OMNZ01089625.1:16255-29079 GCA_900303255.1 Lesueurigobius sanzi
CCTCACAGGCCTCCTATACCACCACCAGTGTCCAGGCTCCAGGGGGAAGTCATCCCTACTCAAATCGACCTATCACGCTAACACCAATTCATACATCAACGACTTCTGCCGGGGTCTGATCGCCAAAAGAAATCATGTCAATAAATCTTCCTAATCACTGCTTTGTCTCTGTCTGAGTCTATCCAGGTTGAAATAAAATTATACATTCTGTCCCTTAGAACAGGGGCTCCCAAACTTTTCAGGTGGGAACCTCCAAAATTGCCATCTGCACAATCCCGATCCCCCATTTTGAAAACTAATTAGTAATAGAAAATATAAACCTTTGGAAACCTGGTTTACATAAGTAAGTGTATTTACATGGTTTACTTTCACCTTTACTTGACCACATTGACAAATCGTTACTGTTTTCAATGAAGAATTATATGAAATATACTATCAATATTTTTCATTTTCATTTCTTGAAATTATCTTTGGACCTCCAGCTCTGTGCTCACGACCCCCTGGGGAGTCCCGACCCCCACTTTGGGACTTACTGCCTTAGAATTACAGTATTTTTATTTATATATGTGACACGGCATGGCTTCCAGTGACACAAATTGGCAGCACAACATTCAGATAACAGTATTGGTATCTTTAAAAGCATACATTTTGTGTTTCGGGCGTTCCGGTTTGATCTGGCCATTCCGGTGTGATCATTTCTGACAGTATACTGAAAGCCATGACCCATCACATATTCTTCTTCCATGACCCAATCTGTATTTTGTATCAAATTTTTGTACAGGGCATTTGTAAGACTTTAGATTACAAAAAAACACTAACCATTAACCAAGTGGGACCTAATTATTCCACAGGGACTTTTTGTCCATGTAAATCAACCAAATAATGACTGAGCTATTGAAATCAGAAGTTATAGAATAAGGACAGATTATCGAATGGGGATAGAAAGAGGTGGACCTCAAAAGTCGTGTTAAAACTAGTGTGTTTATCAATTTATTGTTTATCAGTCGGGTAAATTTCTTTTGCCAGCATAGATCCATAGACCATAGTTAACACAGCATTTAGGAAAGAAAACTGCATGCCATATACAAATCTAAATTATGAGCCTAAATTATGTGTGTTGACTAATCAGATCTGTGCACTGGCTTCGCTCAAAGAATAGACTTTAAAACAGCTCTGCTTGTTTACAACTCTCTTTATGGTCTAGCACCAAAGTACATCTCTGTTACAGTCCTATGAACCATCTCGCGACCATAGAACCTCAGGGAGTGGCTGCTGGTCCCAGAGTCAGGACTAAACATGGTGTGTTTCAGTTTTATGCACAATGAAAAAAGTAATCAAGATACAAGTAAATTTGCCCTTGTTTTAAGAAACTTAAATTAAGAATTAAGAAGAACAATAATCTTCAATCAATCAATATTTATTTGTAGAGTGCCTTTTACACACACACAGTGAGTCTCAAGGCGCTGCACAAAAACACATAAAACACAACATTTAAATAGGTAATAAAAATAAAACAATAAAAATACAAAAAATGTTAGCCAGATGCAATTTTAGTTTTAAACTTTGAGAGACTTTCAGCATTTGGGAAGGGAATTCCAGAGAATTTGGGCCGGGTGGCTGAAAGCCCTACCTCCAAGGGTCCTATTATGAATCCTATGAACCACTAACAAACCAGCATTTTGGGAGCGTAAGGCTCTAGTTTGACAATGTGGCACCAACAGGTCTTCAATGTAGGAAGGAACAATACCATTTAATGCTTTATAAGTTAAAAGAAGAATTTTGAACTGAATCCTATAGCTACTACTGGGAGCCAGTGCAGGGAAGCGAGTTGCGGGGGCTATGTGCTCTCGCATACTGTCCTATAGTTACCAACCTCGCTGCAGCATTTTGGATTAGTTGGAGACCATTAAGTGAACTATTTGGGCAACCAGCCAAAAGCGTGTTACAATAATCTGTTTTTGAAGAAACAAAAGAGTGAATCAATTTCTCTGTGTCGCTTCGTGATAAGAAAATTCTGATCCTTGCAATATTACGTAATGAAAAAAGGCTGTTTTACAGATTTGGTTTATGTGCGGTTCAAATAAAAAGTCCTGGTTGAAGATGACTCCAAGGTTCTTGGCTGTCACACCTGGAGTTATGGTAATATCATCTAGTGAGAGGCTGTGGGCGGAGAAGGTCCCTATACTTTTTCCCCCTATTATTTTATATACAGATTTTTCTGTATATGATATGTATATGTGATGTGATATATATATGATGTATATCTGTGAGTGTGATTTTAACTTAAAAAAAAAAAAAAAAAAAAAAAATGTATTTAAGCAAATTTCTGAAATCAAGGGCAAATGTACTATTTAAAATTTGGACCAGTCTGCCAGAAGTTGTTAGAAAGGCTTCAACTCTGACAATGTTCAAATCCAGGCTGAAAATTGCTCTTTTATCTGCACTCTTCTCTTTTAATATAACTAATGAATGATTATATTTACGTTTTATTGATTGATTTTATTTGCTTTGTACAACTCCTGACTGAAACATACAGTACATTTACTTAACTTAACTCCTCTGTACAATGGAGAAGTGCGGGAGGGTCTGAGAGAGAGATAAAAACAGGTTTGCAGTGCAGCTCAGAAATGTGACTGCACTATAAACGACTTCAGGGTTTGAAAACTCCTGTGCTGAAATAAGATCCCAACATGCTACTAAAGCTACCATCACTATTTCTGCTGCTACTATGACTAAATGTATCACTTTTACTATTTTTGTATAGTTTATTACCAGAATTGTCACTGATATTCAGAATTTCTCTAAATCATGGCCCAAGAGAGGAGTGTGTAGGGTTGAACACTCACATTAGTGGATTCACCTATTAATTGTACAAATAATATTAGTAAGCATTGTGACAATAATAACTCTTTTGGAATCATATGTAAGAAATTGCGTATAGAATTGCAGAGTAAGGAGTGGGAGTGGCGGACCAGCTGCTTTCTCGAGAAAAAGTTTTACTCTGTAAATTCCCGGCGACTAAAAATAAACATCAGTAAATCACTTCTAATTCATTCCACCTGAAATACACAAGTTTTCCAAGAGAGATTATTTGATCTTTAAACCATGACGTTCCCTCATCAAAAGCATATTTGGAATAGTATTGCCTTCATTGACTCAAGTTTGAGTAATCCTATATACTTGCTATGCTAATTTCTTCTTTTACCGCTGTTTCTGAGTAGTTCGGTGCTCAAAATGCGTACCGTACAGGCCAAATGATTTGTTAGCACGCTATTAGTAAAACAAAATGAAAGCTTGTATTTTCCATTTTAAGACAGATCATTTCTACTACTGCCAGCTCTCCAAAACAAACAAACCCATATAGTGCTTGGTGATGAAGTGTTCTTTCCATATTCCATGCATAAGCAGGTTTATATAAACACAAACAACACCCTGTGTACCACATCTAGAAACTATCAACAATCCTTTAACCAAAAAATATCTTTAGAAGGGTCCCTGTCCTTCATCCAATGCTTCATTGTGTCCAGCCTCCTCCTCCTGTGGGCCAGTAGCATCTCCCCGAGTAGTAGACAGGTGTGGGGGTTCTGTTAGTCTCATCACCGCTGCTGTTTCCTGCTCGTCACGCCGTCTCATCCTCCGCTCCTGTTCCCACGGCGATGAGGCCAAAGGTTACCTCCACACACGCACGGGGAGCAAGGGACTGTGGGAAAAAACTGCTCTGGGCACGTAATACTGGGCAGAGAACGGAGGAGAGTCATTGTTAATGTGTGAAGCTGCATGAAAATATTGGGTATGTGTACGAATGCTTTAACCACTAAGCCACAGCTAACAATCAATACACCTTTACTGACACTAAATAAATAGTTATTTTGTTTATGTATTCTCTATATTTAGCCAGGTACACTTAACACATCAGACAACTGTAACAAATGCCCTGCCAAAACACGCCACAGGTTCACTTCCTGTTCGTCTGGCCCCTGACCTCGTGGGTCACGGGATCAGAGATCACCTCGTGACCCCCACTCATGTGTGTCTCCTGCTGTTGCTCTGACACAGTACGTGCACTGCCCCACTGCCTTGTGGTGCCATCAGAAAACAATAAAGGTTTAGTGTTGTCCCCATGTTGTGCAAGAGCAGCGTTTTCACTTTCAGTATGATCCAGTATCTGCTATACAGATACCGATAGTTGATAGACTGTAAATCCTGATACCAACCTTGGCATAAGTAAATTAACGCCTTTAGTACCTTTCTTAATGCCGTTCTTAACCTTCCCCCAGATGTTACATTTCCCTGCTTTGCTACTTGACATTAGTAATCTATACTTACAAAAAAAAAGAGTTTTACTTGATATGGTCAAGTATGATTGATAATGTCTTGGCCTTCAGTACGCTGTATTGTTTGCCTTGTGTTGTTGTTGTTGTTGTGCACAGTTGTGTCAGTGTCACTCAGGGCTCTGGTTCATAGATTGAAAGTATACTCAGTTATTAGAGCTGTTGGTGATTAGGTGGATTATGTGTTTTCTCTAACAAGCAAGTGTTTTCCTGCTGATTTGTTTGTAATTCAGTAACCAGGTTTCGGGTGAAGGAGGCTGCTATAAACAGGTGCCAAGTTGAAACTAAGACCATTAATTCAGTTCATAAGAAGGATTTTTTTTCTTTCCAAAAGTGGCTTATTTCACTCCTCGCTTAAGCCATTTCTTTCTTTAGCTAAAATGTTTACTTCACTGACATCAAAGGAATGATAAGTGGTAAGTTGGTTTCAAACGTGAAATTCTACAATGAAATTTCCTAAAGACGTTATGCATGATCTTACGTCAGTGAAAATATTAGTGTTGTTCACCATTTTTACCCAATGAATATCAGTCTTGATTATTGTTTTGTTCATTATTGTAAGACAATTGGTATAGTAGATCTTATCTGCACCTTAACCTTAACATGTTTCAATGGGGGGAACTCCCGTCTTCCTCAGAAGCGTCACCTGATGTGTGTGACATGTTTTTTATCAGCTGATATCCTAGGTATGCGATAGAGCAAAAGCTCCCTCGTCTCTGTTGATTGAATGAGAGCCTCACTTCCTGAATTCAATAGCCTCTCGAATCATTACGATACGAGAGGCTATTGAAGCCTGGGATGCGCTACTCCAGAGACCACCACACGCGGCAGGCGTGGCCAACTGGGCAAGTCTACCAGATCTGTCAAGGTTAAGGTGAACTTTATAGGGGACAATAAAGTTGGCCACGCCTGGGAACATCAGCTGATAAAACACAAGTCACACACGTCAGATGACGCTTCTGAGGAAGACGGGAGTTCTCCCCGTTGAAACATGTCAAGGTACAAATAACAATAATCATTATTCACTGAAGACAACATTTTTTGATTCAATATAAGTATCTTGGTCATGTTTTGGGGGCAAAATCGATGGGCTTTGCGGACAGCATTTGGCTCCCAGGTCTTAGTTTGCCTGTGCCATATCTGAACCAGGATCCTGTTCAACTCATTTGGAGTCTGAAGGTTTTACAAATGAAATACGCATTAGTGCAATGGTTTACACCTAAGAAAATGTTTTTCTTTGAACACCACCAGTTTGACTGGATAGAAGCTGAAAACGTGGGTTAAAGTAGGACTAATTAATTATAAGTACTTCTGACTATGTTCTAGACCAGTGGTAAAGAACCTAAACTTGAAACACATGAATATATATATGTCTTAAATGAATATTCTATACTACCACATAACATGACAAACATATGACTAAAATGGCCTCTACTTTATACAAGCCTCTGCAGAGGATACCACCCTTGGTAACACCCATACTAAGTTTGTGAACCACTGTCGAGTGCAGTCTATTGAACCTACATCAGGTAAGGACATGGACAGAATCCTGACCAAGATGATGACTAAGATGCCAAATGCTGCACTGCAGTATTCTTGCTCCTGACAGATTTCTTAAAATGGGTGAAATATAGGGGACACATTTTAGTGGTATTTGAGGTGGAAAATACAGGAACTGAAATTTAGTTTACATTCAACTTCTGCAAACTCTCATCAACCTCCATAACGCTAGTGCTAAAAATGAGCTTGATGCAGGGTAAAAGATGCAGGAATTATTTTGGAGGATGTATAGGATAGAGGATTGAAAATAGTTAAGCATGTGATATTTGAAAAAACAAAAACAACAACAAAAAAAAAAAACTAAGTACAAAAAGACACCCCTATAATTTCATTTCATAAAAACACATATATTTTCATGTAATAAGTAATTTGGTTCTAGCTATCTCTTTTGAGTTAAGTTAAGTGTAATCCCTACTCTGTCCAGCAGATGATGCATGTCGAGCACTGAGTAGCTGAGGCAAGCAGAGGAAGAACTCTAATCTGTGAAGTAAATAAAAGCATGTGCTCTGTTTATCACAGGTTGGTAAACACTAAAAACCTCAGTTAATTGTATATTATATATGAGTCCTAGGGTGTTTAAGGTAATGTTCATTGTGAGCCAAGAAGTTTGTGCCAAGTATTTTCAGTCAAACGTGTTTTCAAGCTAATTTGCTAAGCTAATGGTCAAGTTTAAAAGGAATTACAACCTGGAAAATAGTAATAGTAATAGTAAAAAAAAGTGTTTATTTATGGATATTTAAGAAAGTTTTGTATTTGATATGCAAACTACTGTGTTTTATATGCAACAAAATTATTGTATTCTTTATTACGTTGAAATTGTGTAGCCTAATCAGAAAGTTTAAGCTGGGGAACCTGATTTTTCCACTTCGAACTGTGAGTTGGTTAGTTTTGGCTCTAACTTTTATCTAGCACAGTCCCTCCTGCACCACCAAATTGAATGCAAATTAATTATATGCACATTTTTCAAGCGTGTGTGCAGCTTTAAGTGGTGGCACAGTGAAGTAGGATGGGCCACCTCCAAAATAAATTTTATTTTACATTTTACTTCCATTTTCCATCACTCAACAAAACAAGAAGACAATTCAACAAGGTCTTTTTTATGCTGTGTTTACAACATACTCTGTGGTGACAAAAATGAATTTACTCTACAACTTTACCCCAGCTTTAATTGTGATTATAGCTTTTCTAAGCTATGGCAACTTATATTATTGTAATAATCCTGATTACTGTTGTTGATGTAAAATGCTATGGTAGAACTCATTCTCTTTTGTCTGTGAAGTAAATGCAGCTAAACTGTTCTTTATCACAGGTAAGCTGGTGATACAGAGGGCACAACCCCAGAGGAGCAACACACACTGCTATGCCCCAGACTAGTTCTATGTGCTACTGCTGTGTGTCGCGCCCCAAATACAGATATAACTCACTCTCCTCTTCCTGGTCCTCTTCCTGTGTCCCGCCTGTTTCCACAACAACCACAAAGCCCTGGGTGAAGGGTCACGACGCAGGGAGGCCGTGACAGCTGCGGATCATCTGTGGCTGCTCTTCAACAGCTCCCATAAGACAAGGTACACCTCTATTCCTACAGGCTCATGGGAAGGAAACAATGGACGAGGAATGGGTCATTGTTGGGGGAAAAGTTTTGCATTTGGAGTTTTGCTGTGTGGGTGCAGCATGGCACCTTTGCTTTTCATCACACTGGCCTCTATGATGCTCCAGGATCAATTGTTTTTTAAGATTTTGTACCAGAAACTTACCAGAAACCCTAAAACAATTGATCCTAGAGCGTCATAGAGGCCACTGTGATAGAGAACAAAGGTGCCATGTTGCACCCACTGGGTCTCTAAAAGATCAAATATGCACTAATGTCAAGGTTTTTTTTTTTTAAGCATTTTGATTATCTTACGATTTGTGTGCAATCACTGTATGTGTGTCTTAAAGCTGTTACTTATAGCATAGGTGGTGTTCACGTGACATCACAACATTCTAACAAGCCCACAGTTTATGACTAATATCTCTCTTATGCTGTGTATACACCAGACGTAGCCTGGGAATACCCAGGCTGCTCGTGCTCGAATTTCAATTCGAACTGCGAGACAGCCTGGATAGGAAGACCGAAATCTTCGCATGAATCTGGGGACCAATCACAGCATGGAGAGGAATGGCAAGCCGATGACGCATAAAAAACACGGAAGTTGTAGTTGCCGCGAAGCTATCGTTCAATCAAGCGTTAGATTGTGTTCTAAACACATTAAATCGAAAATTTATATTAAAAGTAGAACCGTGTTTGGCTTTACAATATTTTATTACGAAGAAAGATGTTTTAGCCTTGCTTCCGACAGGATCACTCCTTCACTCCTCGTTGACTTTCTGTCGCTCAACATACGTCATTGGGACTCGATACGATTGGCTGTGGACATTCGTAGCGGCCAATAAACGGCAAAGGACAATCGTAAACCACACCTCCCGTACGAGAAAATGAGCGGTTGTTTCCCAGACTAAATATTCATTGTGATATACTAAAAATTTAGTCTGGAGTGCATTATCGCTCATTATGGACATCCTTGGGCACCAGAATCCGCCATAGACATGGCTTATAGACGCACATTGTGGCGCTCCCAGTAAGCGTCTTCCTGCTGCACCGGCCTGAGTTCAATTCCTAGTGCTTGCATTGTTTTTATTTCTTTTCACTCCGACTGGCCATTGCCCTAACACAAGTCTCACTGACAAAACTTTATTTCTTTTTATCAGTCCTGATGTTTGGGTGTAAATCCGTATTATTTGTGTCCATATGTGTGTTCATAAGCACCAATTTGTTACTCCCTGTGACCAACTGGAAAAAGATTTGTGAACAGACCTGTGGATTCGAAACTCACCATCTCATGCACCAAAATGGCAGCTCAACACAGGTTGTAGTTTGTCAGGCTGCAGATTTCTCTATATAAAGTCGTGAGCATACAGGAGAGAGCTATCGTGATTTACAGGTTGCATGTATTTAATTATTTTGTTATCAAGGCAGATTGGCAGCACCCACGAGATCGGCACCTATGTGTGTGATTGTGGAGGCTTATTTATATCTGTTTATTGAAGCGTGTTAGATTCAAGGGCAGTAAGCCGAATTTCAAGCCGATTACAAAAATCTTTCAGCACATACAGTATAAACTAAGATCAAATTATTTTCTCATAAAGATGTCCAAACATGGTTAAAATATTGAAACAGCAGGTTTGTCATTCCAATCACAACCAAATAATAATGATCAGGTTCAACATTTGTGTATTTTCTATTTTAAAATTCCCTTCTAAAACCATCTTTTTACTTGTAGGCTTTGTTAGACATGGTAGCACAGGGTGAAAAGTATGAAAATACAAGCATACAAATTGTTTGCAGCGTTATCCAGTAGACCTGCCATTCCCAAAGTCTGAAACATCTTGGCTCCTTTGTCGATTCGAAGATCCCATGGGGTACCCAATTATAATGATTTAAAGAACTGAAGAAATTTAAATAGTTGCAGGGCAGCAGAGAGGAGATGGAGGAAAAACAAAACAGCAACAAATCATCAATTATACACTGAACAACAAAAAATATACAATAGTGAAATGCATAAAAGGAACAAAATTCAAAATAACAACTACTACAAAAAGCTCATCTACTTTTCAAATTTGATATACAATCACAAAAGTATTCCCAAAACTCTTTTTTCTACAATTGATAATTTATTTAACCCAGATTTTAACAAACCTCTTTTTAAAGCCACTGACTCCCTGTGTGAGGAGTTTGCAGACCACTTCAGAGGGAACATGGTTCCCTCATGGAACATGGAGTGACATGCTTTTAAGTGCATCTGAGTGTCTATCTTTGCCAGAGGAAATACTGAGCAGTTTTGTCCTGGTTAATGCTGAGAATTTTCTCCTCAGTGAGGCCCACCACATGTCCTTAAGATCCCATCCCAACCACGTTTTTTAAATCATTTTATGGATATTTTAGAGATGAGCTTTTAAACATGATGAATTGCTCTCTTCAGTCGGGGGTCTTTCCTGCTGCCTTCAAGGGGGCAGTGGTGAGGCCCCTGCTGAAGGAGAGCAATTTAGATTTTAATGATTTTAATAATTTTATACCAGTGTCTAACTTACCATTTTAAGCATAATTTTAGAAAAGCTTGTTTTTATTCAGCTTAATGATTTTATTAACTCACACGATGTCTGGTTTTAGGGTAAACCACAGCACCGAGACGGCCCTTTTAAAGATTTTAAATGATCTTAGATTAAATTATGACTCCCAGAGGGTGTCAGTGTTGGTTCTACTGGATCTAAGCGCTGCCTTCGATACAATAGACCACACTATTCTTTTAACCCGTTTAAAACAGATGTGTAATGAATGTTTCTGTTTTTAATGTGTAAAGCACTTTGGGTTGCATTTTGTATGAAAAGCGCTTTATAAATACGTTTTTTCACTTGGAATTATGAATAAAAAATATTAACTAATCAATTTTAACACAAACACCTAAATGGTCTAATTTGCATCTGTTGTTCTACAGTCTATATATGTGTATAAGGATAGTGTTTATTTCTTAATTGAAATAGCTAGAATTGTATTTGATTGTATCTATAATAATTAGTTTATACAGTTAGGGTACCGGATGGTTTGCGTGGTCGTTTTGGGTGTCCTATATTGAAAAGTTTGGGAACCCCTGATCTGTTGTGCATCTTTAGGTGGTAAGGAAAACTGGAGCATAGAAATAAAAAGGATAAATGCTATTCGATGCTTGTGAATGCGGACAGTTAGCAAGTCGGCTACTTGTCTTCATTTAATCTTTAGAGTGGAAACAGAACAGAATAAATGTAGTAAGCATAATGAGCCTTGTGCTATGGGTCTTGACGTCTTTTTACAGACTTTACTATTGTTTTTATTCACACGCAATTGTAACTGACTGGTACTTTGTATCGGCGACTACTCTGAGCCCAAACGTACTGTAGGTATCGGATCGGATGGGGAAAACATGGTATCAGAACAACACTAGTTGTCAGCCACATTTGTGTCAAAGCCTAGTTTGAAATCATTAATGAATGTACAGACCTTTGAGAGTTAGTTACTTAAGAGTTTCATAAGATAAGAAATAGTGTGTAAAAGTGGCATCTTAGCTAAATGCTAAATGATTTGGTCAAGTTTTCTGGTTTTTATGCATCCAATTGCCACTAAATCTCCTTTTGTAATATGTTAGTAACTTTCTCCATTGCGAGATCAATAAAGTATTATCTTATTATACAGAAATCACAGAAAGAGACATTTAAATGCAGAATAATTAGGAGGCTGGAGTGCTACGCAGATGTAAACATTTTGAGTAAAACCATGTCCTTTTGGCTGCTCTTCAGTGTAGGAATAAATCAAACAAAAACTGAGGCACTCCAAAAGTTGACAAATAATAAAAAGTCTTTGTTCACACATGGTGCCTAGCCATGTGTGAACAAAGAGAAATTTAAATGTCTTGAAACAGACAGGCCACACCTCCCCCGTTTATATAGGGACTGTCTTCACCCATACTTTGAATGGGGAAAGAATGTTCGATGTCAGACAGGTCCGGGAAGTTTTTTGTAAATGTATGCACACATGCTCAAAAGTTACCCTTTTAATCTTTTGGCCATACATAACACAAACATCTTTTTTCCACTCATGGTTAGTGGTTGTGTAAAGCCATTTATTGAGTTTTACTCTTTTGAAATCACAATGAAACAGAAATTACTCAAATGTCCCTGATCTAACGTTTACATGACCTTCAAAAACTGACAGGAAAATTGTTCAGGAGCAAAGAAAAACTCACTTCAGCTGAAATACAGGACTCTCTGATGAAATTGTACTTTCTGAAAAAATGTATGTTTGTTTCAAGACGCACAATATGTTAACTTTTGATCAGGGACATTTGGCCAGTTTCTAGATGAAGAGCGTAAAGACACTTGGCTTCACGAAAACCACTAACCACGAGTGAAATAAAGTTTTTTGTGTTATCATTCATATTCTATGAAATGCATACATACCCTGACAGAATGATGAGCACAACTGTATTTGGAGCAACAGATTTGAATAGTTAACGGCATTTCTATGATTTCTACGCACACAGACATGAGGCAAACAGGCACACGTGACACAGAAAGGCCCCGTCCGTCATGGGGATTGAACGTGGCACTAACCACTGTGCCACCCAGTAGAAAGTAGAAATAGCAGTGATAGTTGTGCTTCTAGTTTTAGTATCAGTTCGCCTCAGTAGTAGTAGTAGTTGTCATAGTTATCGCAGTAGCAGTGTTGGGGAGTAACTAAATACATGTATGTAAAATACGTATTCAGAATACTCATTTTGAGTAACTGTATTTAGGTACACATACTCTCTCATTTGAGGGTATTTCGAATACAGTTACTTTTCAAATACCAAAGGAATACAGAGAGAGAGAGAGAGAAAGGAGAGAGAGAGAGAGGAAGAAAGGAGAGAGAGAGATAGGAAGGAGAGAGAGGAAGGAGAGAGAGAGAGAGAGAGAGAGAGGAAGGAGAGAGAGATAGGAAGGAGAGAGAGGAAGGGGAGAGAGAGAGAGAGAGGAAGGAGAGAGAGAGAGAGAGGAAAGAGAGAGAGAGGAGGGGAACGAGAGAGAGAGGAAAGAGAGAGAGAGAGAGGAAGGAGAGAGGAAGGAGAGAGAGAGAGGAATGAGAGAGAGATAGGAAGGAGAGAGAGGAAGGAGAGAGAGAGAGGAAAGAGAGAGAGAGGAAGGAGAGAGATAGGAAGGAGAGAGAGGAAGGAGAGAGAGAGAGAGGAAGGAGAGAGAGGGAGAGGAGTGAGAGAGAGAGGAAGGAGAGAGAGAGGAAGGAGAGAGAGGGATGAAGGAGAAAGAGAAGAGACTACATATGCTTGTTGCTACATATTTTTAATCTTTCTCCATATTTATACACAAATA
>OMNZ01089626.1:0-13820 GCA_900303255.1 Lesueurigobius sanzi
AGTGCTAAAATGGGACTAGAAGGAGATCTAAACCAGAACTCCAGAAAAAATACAATATGGAATAAACTTTACATTTTGTCCCCTTTGTTTTTTATTTATCTGGTGAGTGTGATTTTTATTCATTTAGCTTCTTTTGTTACATTTTTTTGCGATCTCGCCCGCCTCTAGGTACGAGGCCGAGTCCCCGGACGAGGCGGCGCTGGTGTACGCTGCCCGGGCCTACAAGTGTTCGCTGGTGGGACGTCTGCCGGATCAGGTGACCGTGGAGCTGCCCCATCTGGGAAAACTGAGCTTCGAGCTGCTGCACACGCTCGGCTTCGACTCGACACGCAAACGCATGTCTGTGGTGGTCAGGCACCCGCTGACCGACCAGATCACCGTGTACACCAAAGGAGCGGACTCTGTCATTATGGACCTCATCAGACCCCCCGACACAGGTGAGGAGCCTCTGTGTCTTATAGTTTGATGTATGTCTTAGAGAGATTGGGGATTGGGGGGGTGTGGTCAATTAAATGTGCAATGGTTTGTGAAAAACATGCAATTTTAAAGCATTTTTATCTTGGACACAGCTGACTTTTTGAATTAAAGATTAGCAGCAAATGTGAGCGTGGACATGCCACATCGAAGAGCAGTGCAAATGGACCAGGTTATTCAGTTTACATTACTCTGATACAGAGTTATTAAGTGTTCATGGCTCTGATACAGAGTTATTAAGTGTTCATGGCTCTGATACAGAGTTATTAAGTGTTCATGGCTCTGATACAGAGTTATTAAGTGTTCATGGCTCTGATACAGAGTTATTAAGTGTTCATGGCTCTGATACAGAGTTATTAAGTGTTCATGGCTCTGATACAGAGTTATTAAGTGTTCATGGCTCTGATACAGAGTTATTAAGTGTTCATGGCTCTGATACAGAGTTATTGAATGTTATTGGATGTTATTAAGTGTTCATGAGCCTAATAGCGGAGGGAAAGAAGCTATTCTTGTGGTGGGAGGTTCTTGTCCAGATGGACAAATTCACCATCCCAGACTGAATTTTAGATGTTCTGAGCTTTCAAATGAGGAATGACATGTTCACATTGTGAAACTTGTACTAAGAGCATACTACAGACATAAGCTTTAAGTGCATTCTATCAGCCTGTCCTCAAACGTTTTTCTTATTTCCATGCACCTTCTGTAGCCAAACGACTAATTAATTAATCATGAAAATAAATGGCTGATTAATGGATTACCAAATGAATCATTACTGTTTAAGTTTCTTCTTTATCAGACAAATAGATGAGAGATGTGTTATTCATGTTTCGATGACATGATATGTGTGACTTCTTATATCAGCCGTTGTAAAAAAACATGTTGCGGTAAATGAATAATACATCTCTTACCTATTTGTCTGATGTAGAAGAAACTTAAGCAGTAAAGTAGAAGACGACACGAACACCATTCAGAAAAAAAGAAAATAATTATTATTTACAGCCCTACATTTGTCATGAATTAAATATGAAACGTCTTTCATGCGAGTTGTGTCTATGGTAAATCTAGACCAGATGAAGGGGAAGAGATTTGATTGTAGCTGGAAAATATGTGGTGTATTATAATATGTCCTACTCTGGTGTGATAAAGGTTACATTTACTGCTCCATTAATGCAATTCGCATGCATATTTTATCCTTTAATAGCTTGAGGTGGCTATGGATTACAAATTATTCATACATGAAGACATGACATGTTTTCTTTCATAGTGGTGTTTTCTTCTGTAGATGTGGTTACTGCAATAGGTTTCGTTCACGTTATAGAATTCTGTTTCAGCTGGAGCAGATGCCAATACAACTCTATGGGAGAGGAACACCTTTTGAAAGAAATTTCCAAGAAGAAAATTGACAAATGTCTCCCCTGCTCATTATTGATTAGACTCACAAACCTGCCATATTGTTGTTATTTCTACTGGCCAACATCACACACATGTTTTTGAATATTCTCACCTCTTCAAGACACCGTTATGAGAAAATAAATACAGCTTAGTTCATATGTGCTGACAGTAGGGCTGTCACTAATTATTTAGGTAATCGATTAATCCGATTATTTTACGATGAATGGGTTTGACGGAAAAAAGTGTAATTAAAAAAAAAAAAAAACGTTTTTCCGCATGTAGCTAAAGTGACGCCATTTGAGGACGTCTTGATAGAATAAACTTACAGGTAATGTCTGTAGATGCTCTTTGTACAAGTTTCACATGTCATTCCTCATTTGAATGCTAAGAACCTCAAAAATTCAGTCTGGGATTTTGAAAGTGAAAGAGCGAGAGAGTCCTCTTTCTGCTCTGATTAAATTATGGTCCGAGATTTCTCTCATATTTGGAACAATCAGAGCAAAAATGTTTGCAAAAAAAAAATCTTTAATGCCTTTTACAGACAGCAGTTTTTTCACAAAAAATACAAAACTTGTATGTAATTCGTACTCTGTCTGGGTCTGTATATCCCAGAAATGATTAATCCATTACTAAAGTAGTTGACAACTATTTCAATAATCCATTAGTTGTTCCAGTCCTAGCTGACTTTGTGAGAAATCTGCATTTTGACAGTTAACATAAGCCTAATTCACACATACTATGCCACGCGGCCTACACCGCGTACCCACCTTTACCCAGGTAGCCGCACATGTATGAATGCGAAGAATGGCCGGGTTGGACCCGTGTACTACCCGGACATAAGGGACCAGTGTCTCGTGCACCCGCATGTGAATGCGCACAGCGATTGGCTCATCAGCCTCTTGGGGAAAAGTGTTTTTTTTTTATTCATCGTCGCTCATGTTGAGGAGCACATCATTGCGAAAGAGAAAGCCACTGGGTCCAAATGGTTCGTTTGCGCTGCAAGACCAATTTCCAGTCGACTGCTGCCTTCGTGAGCAGGTGCCTGTGTGCGCGCTGTCGCTCCATGTCCATTTCTGTCTTTTCTCTTTCCTCCATCGATGACATTACATTGACATCATGGCACAATCCTTCAGTCTTTTAGCCTGCCGCATGAGCAGCAACAGCGCAATAAGTTTCACTTCATCCATCCATCCGAAGGTTCCGCTCACGGTGCATCTCTTTTTTCATAATTAACTTGCTTTTTATGCAAACCGCCCCTCACAGCTTCCGACCCAGCTGTGTGTGAATGCTGGTTACGCTGCTTTGAGCCAGCTGTGGCTGTCGTGTGTGAATGACATATGCGGCACGTAGCAGGCTCCATTTGTCCGCACTCAGCCCGGTGAATTAGGCTATAGTTACCGCCATGGACTGTTCAGCTGCCCTCCCCAATTTTAATTAAACTATAGGCTCTTTAGCGTGTTGTAATGTCACATAAACCCAACCTATTGTTGATAACTTGCGTAGTTGTCCATTTAGGTCTTTGTTGTTTAAGTAGTTTATCAGAAATTGCAGCCAGGTGAAAATGCCCCACTTGTCTGCCGACCCTGATCTTTACACTCGTAGCTGATCTGTCCAGATTTAGTTTTAGTTCCCATGATGCCTCCCGCTGCTGCAGAAGCGGTCTCATGATGCGAGTGTGTCAGCTGACCACAAATCCTATCTGCTCATCTTCACGAAAACCCTTCAGTGCGTACACTGCATTCCTTTCTCACTTCACTTACGTGCAGTCGACTAGACGCATAAATAACAGGGACCTCATGGCTCATGCATCATGGCTGTAGGCTGAAATTGATCTCAACAGCTTTTGCAATGATATTGATGGTGGTTTAATGACAAATCGTATCTTCAGGCCATTATATATAAATATGATTATGAATAAAAGCTTAAAGCCACACTGTGGAACATTCCAGGCTTTTGTTGTTGAGAGTGGCTAAACTGTTGCAAAAGTCAAAACAAAAAGGAAATGCCAGCGATGCCATACATGCTCCCAATGCTCGGCTAGACACCAACAATGCTATTTATGGCAGTGGGTTTTCAAAATAAAGTATTCAGAAGATGAAGGCCAAGTAGTTTGTTGTTTGGAAGATAAACAAATTTACAATCGAGTATTTCTTCAACGTCAAGAAATTCATAAAAAAAGCTGCAAAAACTGCTGCTAAAAGATGACAATACTTGAAGTGTAAGTAGGGCTGGGTGATATGGCCAAAAAATCTTATCACAATTTTCTTTAGCTTTAATCACAATTCCTACAGTATATACTGTATTTTAAAGGCAACTAAACCATCTGCTTCTTCTTGGGTTTAGACCTGGTGTGGTTTAGTCTTGGTTAAGACCTATTTCAGTTCCAGTCCAGAGTTTTGACATGCTTCCCTCATGGTTTAGTCCTGGTTTAATCCTGATTCCGTCTGGGATATTGTCCAGGTTTAGACCCGATTCAGACAGTTTTCTCTTGGTTTATTTCTGATTGAGTCCTTGGGTTTAGACCTGGTTTAGTGTTCTGTCCCTGGGTTAATCCTTTCTTTGGTTTTGGTCCTGGTTTAGACCTTGATTTCAGTCTCTGCTTTTGTCCGGTTTACGTCTTGGTTTAGTCCCAGTTTAATCCAGATTCAGTCCGTGATATTGTCTGATTGTAGACCTGGTTAAGAACTAGTTTTCTCCTGGTTAAGACCTAGTTTTCTCCTGGTTTGTTCTTGTTTAATCCTGACCGTAGAAAGTGTCAGTTTTTGAGCTCAGAGCTGCGTTAAAAAAACACTGAATCACGATATGACAGCGATCCAATTTAATACATTTACCATGAAATTTTTACATATTTTTGATGGTTTGAAAAAATATCGTATGATCGTCGCTATCGAGAAAGTCCCCCTTAATGTCGAGATATTAATTTTTGTTTATATTGCCCACCCCCATCATGCACTGTTCTCCCTTTTTTGGTACAAGTTCAAAACTGTGGCAGATCACAAGTTTGTCCGTGTAATAAAAACATCACTTACATGCCATTTTGCCTTTAAACAATTAAACTGCGGTGCGTTTTGTCATGTCGTCATTGGGAAAGACATTTCACTCACATTGTCCACTCCAGTCTTCGCAGCTGGCTACAACAGAAAGGGTATTTAACAAGAAAAGAGCAACTGGATTGATGTGGCCTGAAAAGACGGGGAGAAGCTGAAGAGAAAAAGCTTTATGTTTATAGTTTTCTCCCTTGTAAAAAAAACAATATATGGAGGAAATGCTATTTTTGTGCACAGCTGCTTGGTCGTTTGTTCGGGGCTCTGTGCGCAAAAAGTTATACCGTATATTTTGCAGAATTTATGAACACATTTCTGATGGCCAGCTTTCTTGGTGCGCACTTTTGTCATTTCAAACACACCCTGAACACATTCACGTTTTCCACTGATGTAAAGTTACGTAAGAAGTTGTATTTTTAAAGCCCGCCACTGCTCCTCCTCTCAATGACCGCCTTCACTGCTTCTCCCTGGAAAAAAAAAAAAAAACGAAAAAAGGTCCACCACTTGTTTTTTACGCGTTTGTTTTAAGACCTGCTCTTTATCCAGGCCTGTACTGTGAATGGCCAAGGTGCAGCTGCTTGTTAGTATTCCAGGCACACGCAGGGTCACAATGGAAGCTTTTTCTAATGCGCTGTACATGGTCAACAGACACATCTCCAGAGGTGCTTAGCCGAGACTGGCCCGGCTCACAACCTCCAGGCTTTTGACAGAACACGGGCTGGCACTGCGATCTGTGCGTTCATGACTGAAATGAGCTATGCCCTTGGCCATTTCTACTACTCTTTTTAGGAGCGGTATTTATGATAAACTACTGTATAGGGATCGTGTGACAAAGTAATGATCCTTGGTGTTGAATAGACAGTAAGATAATTTGACAACGCTGCACAATTCAATACAATCAAAGAGGAATTGCAAGTTTAATGGTCACATGTAGTATATTAAGATGCGAAAGATAAGAAAATACTATCCAGGACTCCTTTGAAAATGAGGATCTTTATCTCAATGGGACTTTCCTGGTTAAATAAAGGTTAAATAATAAAAACTATATTGAGCTCACGATGGGGAAATTTACTTGTTTACAACAGCTCTTAAGAACACTCGGAGCTTGCAAATAGATTCTTTTTTCTGCCAGACTAAAAGCTTTTACCACACACCCAAATAAAGTCAAAATGGGGTCCTAATACATGTTTTGACAGTCTTACATTTCAAAAATTGAAATGAGATTGTCCAGTAGAAGTGAAAAACTGGCACTCAAAGCTATCCGGTAGCATGAAGCTAATGGTGCATTATGGTGAATTGGGTCGTTGAACCCCTTTTTTCCTCCTAATGTCTCTGTATCTTTATTTGGGTGAACATGCAGTACATCTGTAATTCAGCATTTACTAAAGTAGTTGTGGAACAGTTGGAAAGTTTCGCTATTTTCATGCTTTGATTTCCCCCTCATTGTAGCTTCCAACGGGACAAACGTTTGTGGCCGTTCCAAAACTCAAAGTACCACCAGTGGTACCACAGTTTGGGAACCACTGGATTAACCATTAGAATTTGGAGCCTTATACATCCAGTAAATCCCCTTTAATTGCAGACTTGGAGCTATTCAAATTGCAATTTCGTTTCCATCGCAAATGGTCTTGCAGTCCAATAGTCCACCATCCTATAGATACCTTCAGCATCTTTGGACCTTTTCGACCCAATAAAGATACAGCAACATGGACGGGAACATAATGGTGCCAACCTGTACATAGCAGGGAATGCTAACTATAATGCTAACATATAGCTTCATGCCAGCTTTCAGTGCCGTTTTTCCACTTCTAGCGGACAGTTTATGTCAAAACATTCCTAAGGATACAATTTTGTCTTGGCTTTTCTTTGTGTGTGCTTAAAGGAATAGGCCGCTATTTTACATACTGAGATATGTTCTTACCTGAATAGATGAGTTGATGCGTACCTGCCCTCAGTCCAGTAAATAGACTGAAGGTGTTGTTAGCATTAGCCTCTCCCAGCATATTCCCATATAAGTTAGAAGCCTTGTTGCACGTGGCCTTTAATTTAATATTACACTAATTACTCGTATAAATAAAATAACATGCTCGCTCGCCCATAACTTATAGTTCACTTCATGGAGCCACAAAACCATGTATTAGTATTAGTTGTTTACAAACATTGACAAATTTACTGGGCTTGTTCTGTGGTTAATGCCTTGGAGCAACTCATTTTGACTGATTGTGTTACACAGCTGTTGCCGTAGTGTGTGGTTAATGCTTTTAGTGAGCTGCCCCTGCGTGTTCATTAGAGACAGCTCATAAAAAATCCTCTGGACTAAATGATCCACCTACATGGAAGGAGACTTGTTAACTCTGTGGCACATCTCGGAAGCAAATTACCGCCATCTTTACAGATTTCTTTTTCGCATTGCCTCCTTAGGAACAAATTTTCAAGTAGGAATCATTGCATTCAGTAACATTACCCAGTTTACTTTGTACCAAGGTAACTACTGTATACAAACCCAAATAATTATGACACATCTGGGGGGCTGAATGATTTTGCTAAACTATTGACTTGTCATTTTCCAGACAAGGTTCTAGACTTACATGTTGTGTCATTAACCAATCCTCCAAGAGCATAAATTTGCATTTGAGAAAATCCTGAAATATGAACTGCTAAACTGATATAAGAATTAGACATTTCAGAACATATTCTTGGGATCTAAACAATAGGGTTTTAGCAGCTTTTACACAAGAAACATTAGGTTTTCTGCTGAGGACATTATTCTACTACAATAATTGAGGTCTTTGCTGTTTGCTAATTATGTTCATTTTATGATTCCGCCCTCGTCCAAACCAATGTGAGTTTGTGCCAAATACAAATTCCAGCCACAAGGGTGTGATCCAAAGTGCCATTGTTCTCAATTGGTTTTACAAGAGACAGCCAATGTTACACAAGTTCTTTGTTATAAACTAGTCAGAGCTTTCTAAAAGCTTTTCAGCTGCAGTTTTTGACTTGTTGCAGGTAGTGCAACAAGTGTCCTTTCAGAGGTGTGCACTCAGCTGTTTATTTTTCCTTCAAAAAAGGAAGTCGGCGCGGGAAAGCCTTCACGTGGCAAAGACCAACTCAAAACTTAATAGAAAAAAATATCTTAAAATTGTAAGTCGAGAATGATAGATTTGATTACTTTAGATAATAGTGTCATGTTACAGGATGACCATTAAAACAAGGCAAGGTTATTTTTTAGAGCACAATCTGATCACAAAGTAATTCAAAGGACTTAACAGAACGGGAAATGCTCAAGTACATACAATTACCGTATTTTCCGGACCGGAAGTCGCACCGGGGTATAAGTCGCACCAGCCAGAAAATGCATAATGAAGAAGAAAAAAACATAATAAGTCGCACTGGACTAGAGGTCGCATTTTTGGGAGGAAATTTATTTTCCAAAATCTGAGACCAAAACCAGACTTTTCATCTTGAAAGTCAAATTCTAATCATAGCAATTGAATAGAGCAGTGGATCCCAACCAGGGGTACGGGGACCCCTAGGGGTACGTGCGAGGTTAGCAGGGGGTACTTGGAATAATGTCAGATAAAGAATAAGATAAAACAAATTGTATTTTTGAGTATTATGGTCAAAGAATAGACATTTTGAAACATTTTGAGTGGATTTAGCTGTATTTTACCTGATAAATTGGAGTTTTTGTCATTCACTTTCTAACTAATCAACAAAACCATCGAAGCAGGGGGGACTCAGAGTATAAATGAAAGGCTAAAGGGGTACGTGAGACAAAAAAGGTTGGGAACCACTGGAATAGAGGACAACAGGCTGAATAGGTGTATGGTATGCTAAGGTGACACACTGCTGGTTATTCAGCTATACGAAGCAAAAACAACAAACTGAAAAGGTGTCTAGTATGTTAATGTAACATATTAATTCATATATAAGTGGCACCTGAGTATAAGTCGCAGGACCAGCCAAACTGTGAGATAAAGTACGACTTAGATTTAAAGGGAAAATTAAAACGATACACGATTTATTGATTAAATAACGTTCAATTGTTACATATACTGCCAAATAGGAGCCGTATTTGAACTTAGTCAAGTTTGAGCACTGTCCCTAGTAAAAAATGGTCCAGATTTTTGCTGCATAAAACACAATGTTTAGTTCTGACTCTGGGACTCAGTATCTAGTTTCTGTAAACCCTAAGACTTTGACAACCCCATGTCAAATCAAGACATGTCAATACAGAATTTTGTGAGCTTTTGATGCTTTTTAAGTCTTTATATTTATTAAGATGGGAAATACTTACAGTAAGTTCAGGTTACAATGATTTTCAAAAACAACGCAGCACCAAATAACTAGAGTTACATCATTCACAGCCGTCTTTAACTTCCAAGTCCAGCGCCTCTTTTGGCTGGTTCATGGCCTGTTATTAGAGTGACACCAAACAACTCCCTGTCTGTGTGAATGAGCCCATTATAAAGGCTGTGTTGTGACGAATGCCCTTAAAGTGGCTGCTGCTTTTGACCAGTGGAGTTACACATTAGTGATTTACACAGTGGAGACTTGTGAGAGGGGAAAAAGTCACTGCCGGTCAACACTGAACACATGGTGAAAGAGGAGGGAATTTACTAGAGCTAGAGAGGAAAAAGCTGCAAAAGTATTTTCTAAGCAGTAAGTGTGTAATCTGTGAGCATAGAAATGGACCCTACAATACATTCATTTTTATTTGAAAGTCACCTTATTTGCACTGATCTCGCAGTGTTAAAGGTGCATTGTGGACCTTTTTAATCTTTATTAGTGTGTATTTGACCTTTTAGTGACCCAGTGGCTGTGGGTGGTCATCATGGCACCTTTACTTTTTATCACAGCAGCCTCTACGAAGCTCCAGGATTAAAGTGATAGTCTGGAAGCTATGCAAAATACAGACACTTTTTTGAAAAAAACGGCTCTAGCTCCCTAACCTGGCAGAAGCCAGATTGATATGTGTAGCTCTGAATTGAGTTCTACTGATTGGGCGGAGCCCGGGCTAGTACACGCCATAAGCGAGTCATGTGACGTGTCACACGGGCGGCAGGAATATGTTGAATATGTTGTCGGGATGTGTTGAAAAAATGTTGAATGTGGAATCTACAAAGTCCTCCTCCGACGGACCCCTGTTTGTTTTGCCGAGGCAGCGCAGTACTGACTCTCATATAGCCTACATGTCCCGCTCACAGCCACACAGCAGCATGTCATTGGTGTGAAACACTGCTGGTTATAAAACGGACCCATCAGTTGGAGTCCCTCAAAATGGATTTGTTGTGAGACTGAAAAGTCGGATCTCGAGACAATGCATCTTGCAGCGCAAGGTTATTAGCTCCCTCCCTCCCCCTCCCTTCCTTCCTGATTGGTCTTAAAGCCATGCATGTTTCCCATGTGTGTTTATTTATTTAGATTTATTTAAACATACTGCACTGAAATAGTTTCAAGTTTCAAGATAGTTCAGATTTGTTTCTATGAATGAATGAATGAATTTCATTCAGACATTGAAAAAAAAAAAACTTTAGAAAAATATAATAATAAATATTATTGCTTTATGTAAAAATGCAAGGCCAGGTTGTCGATTTTGCACATTAAAATGTGTAATATATTTAGACTTCCAGACTATCACTTTAAATCCATATTAAATGTTAGTCAGGGTTACTGATAGGGTTTCAATGAGTTGGCATGGAGATTGAGCAGCAAAGAAACCCTGAAAAAATGGCTCCTGCAGCATCATAAAGTTTGTGATACAGCCACTGTGTCACCAAAGGTCCCTAATCAAAAAACAAACAAACTTGGATTTGAGTAATTTAAACTAATCTAGATTTATTTTGTTTGCTGTGTGCAGAGAACTAAACTATTTTGCGCTATGCCACATGAACACAGCTTTTAATGTGTAAAACTTTGAATGTTTTTTGTGTTTAAAGTTCCACAATGCACCTTTTTATGACATTAGTGTGAATTTTCAAGTTTAGGCGTGAACCAGGAATCAACCAGGTCTAGAGGTCTAAATCAAATCCAAACTAGGACTAAACTAAGTAGAATGAAATCCTGCAGGTAAGGATGTCACGATTCGGGATGTTCGAGTCACGATTATGGTGAGAAAAATGAATGAATGAAATGATGAAAAAAACTGGAGATTTTGGTCATAATTACATTTTTTCACAATCACAGTCTCATTAGCTACCTTGTAATTAGTATTAGTCTCATTTTAGTCCGCAAACCTAAAATAATCGTCGACAAAATCCACACTGCTATCTAATTACGGTTTAACCATTACCAAACCCAGCAAGCCACGTCTTGACTGGGCAATGATCCTCCTTTGCATTTTCTGCCCATGTCTAAATGAAACCAAATCTGTTCTTGGACTGCAAAAAAGCCCATTATAAAACATTATTTGCATACTTAAGTATTCAGTTGGAGCTTTGGGATGATTGGCAGCTCCGCATTCATTTCCATCTTCTCTGTAAAATTATATTGTGTGGATTGTGCGGTGCATTGGATCGCATTGGCGTCCAAGCTGTTATGTTATTAGCAAGATTACATGACTGGCAATCTCAAGTGTTGGCTGGAGCCTCTGTCAAGATAGCAATAAATCTGTCGCGTCCTCAACGCCAGGAACATGTTCAAAATGCAGACGAAATGCTAAAAGAAGATGCTTGCGTGCCTAAAACCGCTAGCATTTGTATCTTTGAAGGTCACATGAGAGATATCACTTCATTTTTAGCACAATTTTGACGCATCTCGATGAGTAATGAAATCTTTAGTGGAAAATATAGAGCCGCATGGTAAATTTAGTGCGGGGGACAGATGGCTTGGTTCTCGTGATTCTTGGAGCTCGTCTTTCGCAATCTGGTGCCGCCAAAGCTGATATATCCCGTAAAATAAAGACGGTTAATCTCTTTTCTAATCTTGCTTTCGTCCTCCAAGGAAACTCCAAAGGAAAACGTCAGAAAAAGATGATCTACAGGACGCAGAACTACCTGAACCAGTACGCGGCGGACGGGTTGAGGACACTGTGCATCGCCAAAAAGGTAAAATACAGAATCGTGAGATGAGACGACACAAAGTTAACGATTAAAGCCCTGTACCTATTTTTTTTCCCGTAGTTGTGGAAATAAATTAGTTTCAGTTATTGTAAAGACTAACATTTGTTATAAAAAGTCTTTTTTTTTTAATGACATATATACAATTACACCTAGTTGTTGTACCAGTGCAGTTTGGCTTTCTTAAAGTTGGGAAATATTAGAAACGTGTTGGGGATGAGTTCGGACAAAAGCAGCCCCTGTTCCATCGTCAAACCAGGTATAGGGCCTTTAATGTTATATCAGAAAATGCTAGCATTTACTAGATTTGGAAAAATGTATTCTATTTTTGTAAAAATGGCTAAAATACACAACAATAAATCGATTGATCGGTCGATGAGTGGTTATGTCAAACCCAAAATGAAAAAAGGTGGTCAACTATTGTTACTTTCATGCTCTTAACTTTCATCATTTATTGTTATAATGAATGGGAGTTTGGTGAGACGTCCGTCTGCTCTCAGAGCCTCAGTCAGTGGGGACTGTGTGCTCCCAAAGTTCAGAACATCTTTTGGACAATCCAGCTTCTCCTTTAAGGGGTTAAACTGTGGCACTCTCTCCCCACTGGACTAAAACTCAAAAATTCAGCCTATTTGGTCTTAAATTCATTGTAAATTGGTCTTAAAAATTCACGTGTGTTTGACCCAATTATATCCTCACAATTTCCTTTAAAAAAAAGCCAAATAAATGCACAGAAGCGTACCCACTTGTTTACATGGTCCGAGAAGGATAAAGAGACACCTCCTTTGTGGCAGTCAACTGTCGCAAAAGGTGTGGACCCCATTTACGTCTCAAGTAAGTCCACACCATGATCCACGCTTTTTTTTTTGTTTAAACTTGAATGGTTAGCATGTTAAAATGTCTTATGAGAAAAATGATGTTCTTAAGTTTGTACATCCCACTGTGGTGTCAGTTTATCATTTTTTACATTCTATTTATATTGCGCGTCTAAAAATAGGTCTTATTTTGGAGATTTTGTGGTCTTAAAAAGGTCTTAAAAAGTCTTAAATTTGACTTGTCCATCCCTGCAGATACCCTGATCATCTTTAGCAGAGCTGAGAGCTCAAACAGTGGTTAAGATCGCTCCAGAGTTGTTCTCATGTGTAATTGTGCCTTGTAATTTAAAAGTCCCCTGTGGACTATTGTTTGAAAACTAGCACATGTGCTATAACACTTAATAACATTGTACGAACCAGATGCATTGTTTTATGTCCATATTAAATAAATAAATAAATAAATAAAATGGTAATCCGGGGGGGGTGCTCAAAATATTGATACCTAGATCGATATATTTAAAAAAGATACAGTATAGATATCGTATAGATATCTCTTATCGTTCTTCCCCCAGGTGTTTTGAGGTCTGTGAAGTCCTCTGAGGCAACTCTTGTTGTGATATTGGGCTGTACAAAAATACATTGATTGATTATCATTACTCTAAAGCAGGGGTTTTCAACAGGTGGTCCGTGGCCCCCTGGTGGTCCGTGGCAGTACTGCTGGCGGTCCGTGACTTGCTATCCAGTCCTACTAAAAATAAACTAGGTGCTGCATATTGAATATTCATGAATATCAAGTTGATATGTCTTTTAATAACTCTACTTATGTTATTTTAAACATTTGAGATCACAAAGCATTGTAAAATAAAGTATATAGCCCTCTTTTATACAAAAAAAATAGGCCTATATTGCACACACGCAAACACAGTGGGCCGCAGACTACTGCTTAGTCTGAATGGTGGTCCCTGGGGCAGAACCAGTTGAAAACCCCTGACATACAGCATGTCAGTATTCAGCTAAGATAGTCATTAAGTTGGTCAAAG
>OMNZ01089626.1:13840-26703 GCA_900303255.1 Lesueurigobius sanzi
GTGGCCCCCTGGTGGTCCGTGGCAGTACTGCTGGTGGTCCGTGACTTGGCTATCCAGTTTAACTACTAAAAATATACTAGGTGCTGCATATTGAATATTCATGAATATCAAGTTGATATGTCTTTTAATAACTCTACTTATGTTATTTTAAACATTTGAGATCACAAAGCATTGTAAAATAAAGTATATAGCCCTCTTTTATACAAAAAAAATAGGCCTATATTGCACACACGCAAACACAGTGGGCCGCAGACTACTGCTTAGTCTGAATGGTGGTCCCTGGGGCAAAACCAGTTGAAAACCCCTACTCTAAAGCAATGGTTCCCACAATGGGGTCCGGGGGCCTCAGAGGCACTGCATGGGGGCCTCCAAAGATTGTCTACGTAATATAAGTAAATTTAATTATTTGGAGTTTTGAAATGAATTACAAATGTGTTTTTAAATATAACACTGTATCTGTATTTATCCCACTGTAATTGTTCTTGATGACTGTATAATAATCATGTAAATTTAGGACAAAAAACGTGACATATTCTCATCAATACTGTTAATTCGTATTATTGGGGGGCCAAGGAGGGATTTTGGATCTATAGGGGATGCTGCAACCCACTGGACTTTGGGAATAGCTGCTCTAAAGAAACCGCATTGTGGCACCATTGTATCAGGAGCCATGATGTTCACAAACACACATGGCCTCTATAGAGTTGGTCTGGTTGCTGGTTAGGGATGGGTCTGGACCAACATGGCAGCCCGTTAGACACACACATTTTTCGGTGACTCAGCTCCAATCTGTGCCGCTGTCGAAAGAGGCTGCTAATTTATGTTCTCACCAGCCGCCTCATTATATCCATGCGACTGCAAAGCCTGTTGCCGAAAACACAGCACTCTCTCAAGCTCCCACTTTGTCCCATGGATCAGTGTATGTCTGGGCTGCACAGTATTCTACAAGGTGGAGATTTATATTGTGAATTCACCATAATAATCGGATCAGGCCGTATCCATATCTGAGGAATCTCAATATACAGATCACCACTTAAGGATCTTCTATTTATAAGAATTTCATAAAATGTTGAATATTGTTTGTTTAATTAAAAGGCAGTACAAGCACAGTTTCAGTAGTACATTAACAGAGTTGTCTTCCACATGTCATTGTGCGCTGATGTAATTGAACATCTATTTTAATCGCTGTTATTAGCAAAAGCCGCAATTATCTAGGCAATTTAATTTGCCTTGAAAATACTAATATAAAACTGTCTCAGTTTGGATTTTTCACAAACTGTCTAACCCTGTAGTTTAGACTTCTACAAATATATTCTGAAACAAATGTAACTTTTCTCAAATGTTATAATGCTTCTGAAAAAGTTGACCTGAATCTTGATTTGGAAAAAATAAATTGCAACTCTTACTGCACTGTTTGACAGAAAAAAACTATATTTTGCAAAACTGTGCAGCCCTAGAACAGACCCTCCTTTCAGTCCTGCTGTATGCTCACATTTAGAGTAATTTAGGCAAGTCCATTCCATAATATCTGTGCTCCTCCTCATGTTTTTGTTTTTCATTTGCTCTTCCTCTCACTCTTTCTGTTACACCTTGAATAACAGGTTGTTCTTAAACTGAATTACGGTACTTAAAAAGTGCTCAGATTAAGAGAATTTGAGTTGATTTGGATGGAGTGGGTTTGGACTATGTTCACATGTGCCAAATTTCTTTAATCCGATCATAATTCTGATGAAAATGTTACTGTGTACATGGAGGCTGAATAAAATGATTTGATCATGGCTTGTGTTCACATCCATCCCACCTTCGATCGGAATAAATCATTTTGACATGCGCAGAATTGTCTAACATGAGAAATGGAAGTAGTAGAAGAAGCAGCAGTGACTTCCGTTGTAACTCTGAGTTTCTACCGTTGAGTCTTTAAACAATTTTAAGTTCTTTCAATATTTCTAGCTGTGTATTTGTGTGTGATATAGACCAGTTCTGTTCTACACCTGCCATGTCTTCCACTAGTTTCTGTAAATGCAGACCTACTATGTCAAGTTCCTCAACGCATAGCTGACTTCGTAAGAAGTGTTTACATGCCCTCTGATCTGTATGACTATCAGCATAACCCACCCGTCTTAATCCGATTATTTGTGTCCATGTACACATGTCTTATGCAAAATAAGATTGCTAATGGAACATGCATTATTTTGCTTTAAAAAGGGAAAAACACTTGAACTGGGACTAAAAAGTCCATGGCAAGAAAACGTATACTTATTTCTTTAGCAATGTTAATTCTCAAATTCTGTTCAAAATCAGCATAAATTCTTTCAATTCAAGCATTTTTCAGTCATTTTCTAATCTGAGACATGTTTTTCCAGTGAAGAGATCAGAATTGCATCTTTAACAAAAAACAAAACAAAATCACACAGTGGTTACCTTATCATTTTCACCTTCCAGGCAAATCCTTGTGTTTTCGTCTGATTGTGTAATTATGCTGTATATCCACTCTGCAGGTTATGTCGAAGGAGGAGTATGCATGTTGGCTGCAGCGCCACCTACAGGCAGAGACCGCCATCCAGGGGCGAGAGGAGCTGCTGTTTGAGTCGGCGCTGAGGCTGGAGACCAACCTTCACCTGCTGGGTAATGGTTTCTCCTAAACTATATTGTACAATATCTGTCCAATTATGAGAGCTACCATGCAAAATGTCCCACAATGACCCAGAGACTTCTACCTAGTGTTACCCACAACATTTGTCCTTCATGTTTGCCGTAGTTTCCTTCATAAACCCTGTCGTCTGCTCTTAGAGGCTGTAATTTTACATTTTTTACATAAATGTTTTGTACATACCATTCATTGTTCTCAAAAGAAGCTGTTTGTTTTACAGCACAACACGTGTAATCTGCAAATCAGCCGCCTCTGGGCTTGCTCTGATTTATTTTGCTTGTCATTTATTCAGGCTGCAAATTAAACAGAAATAATTAAGAGCACGCTATAAAGAATATAATGAATGTTTTAGAAAGGGTTTATATGAGAAAAGGATTCATTTGTTTTTCGCATCATATGTGGCTTGTGGCTTATTAATATTAAATCATGTCTCATTCACCAGATTTCTGTGTGTCATAGATGAGAATTTGAGTTGGAAAGAGCATGTAGAGTAGAGTGACTAAAAAGTGAACAAATCACTGGCTATTGTAAGAAAAAAAGTCACCAGGTTAAATAAAAATATTTGCCGACACTAGATAACAATAAAATTGACTGCGATTAATCAAATTTCAAATGTGTGATTAATCTGATAAAAAATAAGTAATCGATTGACAGCACTACTTTAAAGGTTTGTTATGTAACTTTTTAAGTGGGGAAAAAAACTTTATTAGCATGGCACTTCCGTTTTCCATCACAGTGACCTCTATAACGCGTCAGGATCAATCGTTTTTAGGGTTTCTTGCCAGAAACCTTGTTCAAATGTTTTTAAGGTTTCTGGCAAGAAACCCTAAAAACGATTGATCCTAATATCAAGGAGATTTTTTTCACATAAAAAGTGACATTATGCACCTTAAAAAGGAATGCATCCATTACTTTAACACAGATCTAGGACACATTCGGCAGCACAGTAACTCAGCGGTTAGTGCTTACACTTCGCAGCAAAGGAGGTTTCAGGTTCGATCCCCGACGGGGCTTTCTATGTGGAGTTAGCATTTTCTCCCCGTGCCTGCATAGCTTTGCTTCGGGTGCTCCTGTTTCCCCTACAACTAAAAACATGTACAATAGTCCAGGGTGAATGATGTCTGTGTGGAGGTAAATGGTGGTGGCCACATTTCTGTCAGTCTGCCCCAATAAGGGCAGCTGGTTATATCATGTTTAGAGTGAATGTAAAATTGTCCCATGTAAAGTGCTTTGTGACTGTGAAAGGCTACATAAGTAAGGCAATAATATTAAGACACACTTTGATTAAAGCTAATTAATTTTGAGTTTGAGTCTGATTTGTATTTGTTGTTTTTTTTTTCTTTAAATTATCTGCAATTATGTCCAAAACAAACCAATCCAATAAATATCATGTGCTGCCCCACTACATTTCTCTCATTCGTCCTTTATGACCCTCAGGAGCCACTGGGATCGAGGACCGCCTTCAGGACGGCGTCCCGGAGACCATCGCGTCCCTGAGGAAGGCCGGACTGCAGATATGGGTGCTCACAGGGGACAAACAAGAGACTGCGGTCAATATTGCATACGCCTGTAAACTGCTGGACCCCGAGGAGGAGCTCCTGACTCTGAACGCAGACTCCCAGGTGAAACATAGAAGCGTCACAATCAATTTGTGCTCATGGAGGGTAGAAATATCGATTAGCAGAATATAAAGTGCAACTGAGTGGAAAATAATGTGTAAATAAATGTGAAGTAGCTGGATTTATAAGCAAGGACAGAAACACATTGTTGTTTGTCAAAATATTTCAGCGTTTCATTACAGTTCCTGTCCCACCAACATCAGCAGGCATTAATCAAAAGACATACGTTTTTCACATGGAAAACCATTTATAGATAGTCGTTTAGATTTAGTGAATGGAATTTGTCTTGCATGCTGTATAATATTTGTTTATAAATGCAAGCATTTAGTCTGGCCAAGTTGCCTGGTAAACCGCTTTCCCAGAGGGTGGGCTTAACCCGCCTCAATGAAATGCCTCTGTGTGCTACTGGACGAAGCTTCAACCAATCAGAACACACCTCAATCGAGCCGTTGGAAATGCTAGATTTTCATTGGCCTCCATTCCTGCAGAGATTTGAAATGGCAGAGATGGCCATGACTTGCCAGACTGACTTGGTCGCAAAATTTAATGAAGGGCTAGTGTTATGCCACACTACAACATTCAATAATATCAATACTCGGGATGAAAATAAAGGATCGATTGACCGCATTTGTATGTGATTGAGATGAACGCTCACGAAGATGGCGCAAAAAGGCAGGCCCAGAGAGCGAATGGCTACATAAACAGACCAACACATTGCTGTGTTTACATTTAGTAAAGCCCAAGTTAGTGACAGCACTGTCTGACTGTCTGTCCAGCTACTACACAGCAGGATTTTGCCAAAGATGGCTTGCATAATATGCTAATGGCTAGCATATGTAGCCTCTACACCAGGGGTCACTAACATGGTGCCCGCGGGCACCCAGGTGCCCTTTGGGGCATGCCCAGTAGCCCTTGAGACTTTTTCTGAGGTGTAAAACACTTAATTTTCTTGCATCTGAATCTTAAAAATACAGTTATTCCTGTTCTTGTGACTCGGTATCAAGATATTCTGATATAATACGGTCAATATTCTATAATTAAACAGTGCAGATTCACGTCTTTGGGATTTGTTTTGAACTGGTAGCCCTCGAACAACTTAATGCTCTTGAAGTAGCCCTTGGCTGAAAAAAGGTTGACCCCTGCTCTACACAGTAAATACAGTTTTCTTTAAAGTATCAGCACTGTTCATCCATCTGCCTGAGGTGCAATTTTTGGATGTTCAACCAGTGGAGATGCATAGGTTCAATTTCAATCAATCAATCAATCAATTTATTTTTGTAACTCCCAATATCACAACGGGACTCGTCTCAATTAAGTGTAATTGTATTTACAATGTTTTAATGAAAAACATTTGTTTGAAGTGTATCTAAAGTTACATATTTGTGAACATGACCAAGTTTAATCAAAATTGTTTTGGTTTTAATATCTGTAAAATTCCTGTCTTTATCTTATCTAATGAAGGTTTGTGCAACTCAAGGACTGTCTAAATATGTTGATTATAAAAACACAAATTAAATTGTGTTGCAATTGTTGTATTTTAACTTGAGGGATGTGTGCAGTATAATATTCTAGCAAAGACTAATATTGAATAAGTCGTTCATGTGAATAATTTAAGCTAGGCTGAATGTATAGGCTGTTGATTTGTGAGTTGAAGATAGAATCTGTTGTATACGATGATATTTATATCTCAGTCTTCATTGGGAGTGAGTTATGTAAGAAGAAAGCATCTCTGCACTTAGTTCCACTTGAACGGGCCAAGCTGCTTTTATGACCAGCTTTTTAGGACGCCCTCACACATGGTCGTCCCCTGGTGCAACGCCAGGAAAGATTTGCACCAGGATTGGCTTAAAGTGACCCAGAATGTGAGGAGGAACATATGAGTGAAAGTTGGCAATTTGTCAGTTAACTCCCATTAGTGTTTTGTTTTTAAAGTGCCTATGACACATTGGGGCGACAGTGGTGCAAAGGGCAGGGTGGGTCGTCTTGTAACAAGAGGGTTTGCAATTCGAATCCCGCAGATGTCGTGGTGTCATTGGGCAAGACACTTCAGCACCTTCTGCCTCCAGTGTCTGCGTACAGTGGTCTATGAATGACAGTGTGAATGAGTGAGTGGTTCTTGATATAAAGTGCTTTAAGTGCATAAAGCAGGTAGAGAAGTGCTATGCAAATGCATTATGCTTAAGAATTAACTAACATTGTTACTTAGTTTTCCCTGGTTTTGTGATATTTTATTTTTCACTTCCACAAGACCTGACAATACAAAGAGGTGCGCAGAGTCAGAATCCTGTGGAACTTCACCTCTATCTACTTCACTACCTTAAAAATGTCAATTCAAAATGCATTTTCCCAACTTTGGGCGGCACTGTAGCGCAGCGGTTGGCGCTCGTGCTTCACAGCTAGAAGGTCCCGGGTAGATACGGTAGATAGATACTTTATTCATCCCTCCAGGGCAGTTGTCCAGCAGCATACAGTGTATGCCATACATCACCAAGCCGACATTCATAAAAATACAGACAAAAACTGTAAAGAAACAGAAAAGAAAAATGAAATAGAATAAGTCACATTAAAAGGTGGCATCTCAAGTATTTCTTCTTCGTAGACTTTCCCTCCACGTTAGTGACAAGAGTGTATTAAATGAGACTATACAAATGTTATATCCTGCCTCACTTCGAGTACGCTTCACCTGTCTGGGCAGCTCTGAATGTCACACAAAGCCATCACTTGGAAAAACTCCAACGTCGAGCCATTAGGATTATACAGCACTATCCTTACCAATCACGGATTGGGACTATGACGAACTGAAACTAGCTCCATTAAAACACAGAAAAAACTTTGCATTAATGTGCTATGGATACAAGTTGCTGCATGGACTACTTCCACGGGCTCTGGGCTCCTTGTGTCCAACAACAAAAAGAACCACTATCCAAACACGAAGCAAAACTCTCATCCAGCCTGACATAGTGTATCCCACCAGCCGAGCACTGGACCGCTCCCCGTTCTTGTTTGCGACGAAGCTTCTGAATAATGTGCCAGAGCTGTGGGATTGCTCCACTTTGAACTGTTTCAAAAACAAGCTATGGAACATTGACAAAAAGAGGATTTTCAATATCATGTTTAAAATTCTAGAGACTCAGCCGTCAATGCTTTCGGGCACGACGTTTTATACATTAAAGATGTTTAAACATTTTTTTTTTTTAAAGCTACTATCAATAGTGCTGTAATAGGTGCACATCAGCAAAGTCTGTTATACAGGGTTTGATTCCCAGGCTTTCTGTGTGGAGTTTGAATATTCTCCCTGCGTAGGTTTCCTCTACCACTAAAAACATGTACAATAGATCGGCATGAATGAGAGTGTGTTTGTGAGTGCAAATTAGCCCATGGCTACAATCTGGAGTGGCATGTTTACTTTTCTTCATTAAAATGCCAGTTCACTGAAGTAAAACTAAGATTAATCCACAGATATTATCCATCAAACTAACTAAGTCATGATTACAGAAGAATCATCTGCACTTTAAAGGTTAGAGTGACCCAGAGTAAAGCGACCTGCCCCAAAGAGGCAAAAGAAGTGTGTCAAGCCTTTACTGATTTAGACAAAGCACAGTGTTATGACTGAGGGCCACATTATTCACATGTCAGATGCTGCACTGTCCTCAAACAGCACAGATTGATTCATTCCTTTTCTTCACGTAATTATAAATCGATTGATCAACACATTAATACATTAACATTTGTCCAATAATCACATTACAAAAACTAAAACCTATTATGGGATTGAATGACTTGATTTCAGAATATTAATCTTGTTTTGATTAGATTAGACATATTTACTTCTGGGCTGCGTGTTTTGGCACCTGTGATCTAGATTATTTGGTTTGTTTCATGTCATTTCTGAATGTTCTACTGTGATCTTTGTTTGTAATGACGAAATAAAACTGCCAATAGGACAAGAGTAATGTTTCTTAGCCAATTGGAAAATAATATTTGAATAAGAAAAGCAAAATAATCTAGGACAAATGAGTGACTAAATCTTAACTTGTCAAAAATACTATATTTAATAAATCGTAGGCTTAATTTGTAGAATGTAAACTGTAGATTCAGCTTCATATTTTCCTGAGCTGATAAACTCTGGGCTCAGGTGGAGTGGTGGTGTTTAGTTCTGGTCTGGTACCGCAGCTGTTTGCCAGATGCTGCTGCAGTTCAGTCCTGTGCCATGAACTCAAATCTCCCTCTGACTCTGATCGTCTCTGAACCAAGAGGAAAGAACTACATGGAAAACAACTAATACAAATATTACTATCACAAGATGCTTTTATTGCCATACCATCTTGGGAATGCTCTGTTCTCACAAGCTATGCAGGTTTGGTCTGGATGGTACCATGACTCGAGACCACACTGCATTAAGAAGTAGCTAATTTAGTTTAAATGACTGAGAATATTAAGCTAAATTTGAGGGTTTTTTTGATTAGTTAAAATTTATATCAGCCCCTCCCAAACTTGAGCACGTCCGGTTGATCTAAAGATTCCATATAATAGTGATTACAGTCTAAAAAGTTATCATAATGAAACTAAATATGAAAACCACTATACAAATAAGATTCCCCTTCCCATTTAGTTATTGTACATCCAAAAAACCTTGATTATTCCATTGGCAGATTTTGATTGGAAGAAAAAATTACGATAAAGATAATAGCTCTCTTGAGAAGGGAATCTTATTTGTATAGCGCTTTTCATATGACACAAGTCACACCCAAGCGCTTTACACATGAAAGGGAGGGATCTTGAAATAAGATCTCCATGGGAACAAGCATTATTTTGCTTAGAATAAGAGAAATTACGGTAACTTCACTCACTCACAAAATCAGCATAAATTCAAGCACACTTATGACATTTTGTCATCTTATTATGTGATTAATTCATTTTCTCCAGTGTAAAACTAAAATTATGATCAAAATAAATACATATTAAAAAAAAAAAGGGCACCAAGAAGGCTCGCGACCAACTAAGGCCGTGTCCTAATTCAAACCCTAGCCCTAGATTTGAGTCCTTCCCCTAGATTTTGCTGGTGCACGTGAGAGGGTAAGGTGATTCAATACTTTAGGGAGCAAGGGGAAGTGCCTATGCCTCCCTGAAAAAGCCCCTCAGCAGCAAGTCGGCTCTGGACCAGACTTGCGGCCAAGGGAGTATCCCATAATGCATTGCAAACTCAGCCAGCGGCAATTTTCTGTGACAAGATGGCGGCTACCGGTGGAAACAACAATTATTACAAATAAGTATATATTTGCAAATAAGCCTGTAAAAATTCTGAAATGTGTTGGAATGTGTTAGTTAGATGTTTATGCACTGGACTGTTAAGTTATAGTTTGAAAATCGCTATTTGACGTTCGTAAATAAATTTCAAACATGAATGAAAATAATACTTCTTCTGTCTGGAGTTATTGCAGTTTACAGCCAATGTGTAATACCGCCATCTACTGGACTGGGGTGGAATCAAACACGTCGATGTTCGCTATGCTAATTTGCATACTAGTGGTGTCCCATTTCTTAGGGGAAAATCTTCACTTGCACTTTCCTCATTGAGGGAACTTTACTGTGGAGGGAACTGGTAGCAAGTGTTCTCAGAGCAAGTGAGAGAAACGGGAAATGATTCCGCGACCAACTTGTGTGTCCCGACCCACCAGTTGTGAACCACTGCGTCGGATTTGCCTCATCAATACATGACATTTTGCTGTGTAATTAATCATATCTCTCCCTGTCTCTCTAACCCAGGAGGCCTGTGCTCTGCTGCTGGACGAAAGCCTCCACTACATCCAGGCCAAATTCCTCTGCTCCTCCTCGGACCAAGCTGCCAAGACGTTCCTCGCCAACATGGCCGCCGCTGACCTGTACCCGTCGCTGCCCGTGCACAGACTGGGCTTGGTGATCGACGGCCGCACTCTGGCCTACGCCCTGGACCGCAGTTTGGAGGATAAGTTCTTGGCGGTGGCGCGGAGCTGTCGGTCGGTGCTGTGCTGCCGCTCGACGCCGCTTCAGAAGAGCATGGTCGTCAAACTGGTGCGCAACAAGCTCAAGGTCATGACCCTGGCCATCGGTGAGTGTTCAATCAATCAATGTGTATTTACAGAGCCCTTTACGACACTCAAAGCGATCAAAGTGCTTTACAGTAAAATCGTTTTTCTTGAATTGAGTGTATTTGACCTTGATTTGAGTCGGTAAGAAAATGATCTGCCAATCAAACAAGGATTTTTACACTTAAAATTACTAAATTTACTTGAAATTATATCTGTTTTTCTTAATTTGGTGGGCAATTTCGAGATTTCTGTGTAATTTGGTCCCTGAACATCGTAGCTACCGTGTTAAATTAGAAAAATGCCCAAACTCACCCTACAATGTTTATTTTATGAAGTTTAGCCGAGTCGTGGACCAGGAAATGACTCGAGCGACGCCTTTTTCCTTCACCTTTCATACGTAAATGCATAAATATTGACATATTTGGTATCCACGTGGAGTGTGTAAAGTCCACAACAAGACGCTGTACGTCATGTTATGATAATACACTCTCTTGGACAAGCTAGTGAAGAAAATGCGCGACCAACATCTCGTGCATGAGCAGATCCTACTAATTACGCAAAATTTTAACTTTTACAGACTTTTACTTTTACTTATTCACTAATAAGTAGTTTATTAACACATTGAGTGCCCGCGCTGTTTTGGAGATTTATCCCCGAGAGTGCCAGCAATCCAGACCATTTTTCATGATATTTGTAGCACCACAGCGTATTCTATGTTATGGCTATGGCCACATACTATAGCTCGTTTGAAAGGTGAGCCTCTAAGCTCTCAGTGGGTGTAACCCGTTTATTTCTACGTGCCTCGGTTCCTGAGAAAAAGTTAAGATAAAAAGAGGCTGTTTTCCTCAAAAATCACTATTTTTACTCTAGAAACTGAGATATCAGATAAAATGTCCAGACGAAATGTATAGAATCAGTGACTTTCACAAGTTTTGTTCATCATTTATTTCTGTTCTGTTCATCACAGAGCTCCCAAAATCACACATAAGGTGTATTAAAAAAAAAAATGCATGGGAACAAAAAACATTTTTTTTTTTCGTTTTTGGCACACAATGTGTTAAAAAACTATACAATATATCCAAAATCCCCTGTAAACAAATCTTTGTAACTAATATAGCAACAAAATAAAAATTTTAATCGGCTTTATCCATTATTTACATTTCTTCGCTGAAAATATAGGCAAATTTGGTCATTTTTACACATAAGATATCAATTAAACTGTTTTCCTATCCCCTAGTGTCTCGCCTTAAGTTCAGAAATACTGGCAAATTGGTCAAAATTATTAAAAAATAAGGTCAAATATTCTGAATTCGGGCAAATATCACTTTTTGCAGTCTAATTGTCTTTTTTGTTTTGTTTTTTGATGAAATACCTGGAGTGTTTTGTTTCATTTGTGCATGCTTCTGTAATCCAACATATTTAGTCAGTCTCTCTCTTCCACATTCAAAACGCCAGCCGACACTCCGGTAAACATCACATCCATGAAGTTTCTCTGAGTTTTAAAGTGTAGGGCATTCACCATATTGTCCCGGCCCCCCAACGGTTTGCCATCTGTCCTGTAAAGTCTATGGGAAAATTAAAAACCAGTTCCCATAACCTATTCCCATAACCGAGCCTATTCAGACCTTAAATATCATCTTATCTTATTTTTACTACAGATAAGCTGAAGCGAGTACCATGTTGTAAGATCTCACGATGCTGAGGCCAATCAAAACATGCCTCGGGCAGTTTACAGAAAAACTCATCAGTTTATAATTTTTTGATTGATCATGAAACCTACCAAACTTATGAAATACTTGAACCACATGGAGATTTCATTTCATGAGATAAATGTAGCTTGACTGAAGATTTTCAAATGATGCCAGGACATCAATGTTGCTGCAGAGTCATGTGGAACAGGTTCTTATCCCTGTTTGAACTCTTCAAATCTTGTTTTTGCAAATGATTGATGTACCACCAAGTGAAACAATGACTATCTGCATTACTTTTTCTTCTTTAAGGATTTTTAGAAGTTGCTGCCACTACCCCAGTGAAACTCTTTGATCAAACGGTGCTGTGCACTAAATAAATGATGCTAAGAAAAGAGTAATATTTCTAACCGCATGAGTCATACAAGAAAAACATTCATTTCGATCTTTCTTCAGATAACCTGGCCAGCTTTTGTAACACTGTGTTTTAGGGCAGCACACTATCAGGAAAAAACTTCAATATTGCAATAATATTTATTATTTACATATATTACTAAACCGTTTAAATGTTGCATTAGATTTAATTTTTAAAAATGTGGCTTTTTTCAGCACATTGTGTCAAAACAAGACTCAAAAATATACAAATCAGAACCAAAGCAAGGCTAAAATGGATCTAAAGGAGAAAAACTCGGCTTGAACTGACTTTAGCACTTTTGAATTTGTTTTTTAGGCTCTGTCAGATGATCTCAATGGTTTTGTGATATATTATGGCTTCTAGCGATATACTGTAGATATGGTGTCACCTAATATTGTGATAACAATCATTTGTTGATATGTT
>OMNZ01089627.1:0-10458 GCA_900303255.1 Lesueurigobius sanzi
TAGTCCTCCTAAACCAGGACTAAACCACAACTAAACCAGGTCTAAACCAGGACTAAACCAGGACTAAACCAGGTCTAAACCAGGACTAAACCATGTTTAAACCAGGACTAAACCAGGTCTAAACCAGGTCTAAACCAGGACTAAACCAGGTTTAAACCAGGACTAAACCAGGTTTAAACCAGGACTAAACCAGGTTTAAACCAGGACTAAACAAGGTCTAAACCAGGTCTAAACCAGGACTAAACCAGGTTCAAACCAGGAATAAACAAGGTCTAAACCAAGACTAAACCAGGTCTAAACCAGGTCTAAAACAGGTCTAAAGGAGTAAACCACTAAACCAGGCCTAAACTGGGACTAAGCCAGTTCATCGGAGAGAGGTCACTTTGAAAATAAAATACTTTTACTTTTAACCCAATTTTAAAATGTAGTGAAGTAACAGTAAAAAGTATTTATCATAAAATTGACTTAAGTAAAGTAAAAGTACCTGTCATTTGTACTTTTTACTTGTACTTTTAACTTTTTAACTTTTCCACCTTTACATAAGGCCCCTCCCAGGAAGAGGGGACAGGGCTGCCGTCTGTGTATCTGTACTTTTTTTTTTTTCTAAGAACATGACTTCATCCGCGCCTGGATAAGCTATAGCAATGCCATAATCACACTGGTCTCCCCCTGGTATAAATTTAAGATAGTAAAGTACAACTATGCTATAAAGAAAGTTAAATTACTTTTTATTGTAACTTCAGCTTGTAATTGCCTGAGTTTGCTGCCTATAATTGAAAGTGCAAACATCACCGAGGTCATTCCACTGTAGGTCTTATCTCTCTTCTGTAGCTCAAACATCTCTATCCAATCACACCTATTATTTTCCATCTTTCTCTGCTCCTTATATTGGAATACCTTCGATGGGACCCATGTGGTAAAGGAGCGGCACTTTACCAAAGGAAGCAGCGAGATGGAGAGTTAGTTGAGGCAGTGCAGGTAATAAAAATGCACAGTCTGGAATATATACAGTCTGTGGGAGCTGCACAGGCGCGGAGATAAGAGTTTGATATAGGAGCAGAAATTGGCTTGGAGAGAGAAAAGAGAGGAGCCAGTGAGACGCAGAGCATGATGGGTAGGAATGGCCGGAGCGTGTCGGTGTTTAATGGAGGGTGAAGAAGGATGGTATAGCCGGCCGACAGTGGAGGAGCCTGAGGTGATCGTTTGCCGTTGTTGGTGTGGGCTTTGATGTTGGCGTTACAGTGAGAGATGCCCATACGTACAGCAATTAGCCACAACGCTAAGATGACGACCTATTGCACTTGCATGGACCCCAGGAAGAGTAGTCTAACGGGAAAGACTACTCTTCCTGGACTAATGGGGATCCTATAATAAACAATAAACAATGGCCACCTCTCATTTTCTGGTTTTGGTCCATTTTGCTCTCAACATATAAACTTTCACCTGTAAACAAACAAATGTCCTAATACAATAATAAACCTTGACAATAAGGGGTGTAATTATTCACTGGTTCAACATTTCTCCGTAGAACTATATGGGAAATTGTAACTTCTCCCACAGACTTCAAACCTCCCAGCTTTGTACTTAACAATATTTTGAAAGTATTTGTCCAGTGGAATTTCTCATTATTTAATTTCTAGCCTGACATATTGAGTTTTGAACCCAAAAAAACCTCATTTCTGAATGGTGTTCATCTTGTCTTCTATAAGTTTCTTCTATATAAGACAATAAGGTAAGCGACGTATGCATTAATAACTAGCTTGTTCAAAAACTAAACAATATATCTCAAATCACCTCTGAACAAATCTTTGCAACTAATATACAGTACAATATCAACAAACAACAAAATAAAACTATACATTTAAACCTGGCTCTGTTCATGACTTAGATTTCATCCAGTGCTTTAAGTGGGCCAGTACGCACTTCTCCGTGTTTTATTTCTATACGGAGGCCTGTTGACTGCTGTATAGCCCATAAAAAGCCTTTGAATATAGTTGTGGCACAGTATCGATCTCACAGCCATTGCCTTCAAAAACGAGAACGCTACTCATTGAGCTATAATGAGTGAAAGTGAGCACCGGGAGTACCGAGTATTTTGTTCCACTTAAAGCACTGACGATTCAAAACACATGAAGCTAGTGACAGGTTAAATAATCCAATGTGCAGAGAGTAAATCTTATCCATCTTTGCAGGATATTGGCAGAACTTTGACAAAGGAAGTGCACCAAAAGAACCATGTGCAGCGCTGTGTTTATGTCACGGCAAAAACTAACGTGATCGTGAATCCATGAGAGAACAGATCAGAGAGGGAATATCTAATTCTAAAATATCTTTTGAAAACAATCACACCAATTTGCTTCTTTTACTAGATATATTCTGCCTATTTTTTTTTTTTTTATATATATATATATTTTTTTTACATAAACTGAATGTTCAATAGGTTTTCAATTAAAATGACCTTTAATGAAATATAATAATGTGTATAATGCAAGGGTGTAAAATACGGGGGGGATAGGCGGGTTATAACCCCTCCAATATTTAAACCTGACTAAGTTAACCCTCCCAAAATGTGTGTCCAAACAATAGGGGGCTCAGTTTCGACCCCCCCAATATTCGATCAAAAGTTACGCCCTTGGTATAATGTCTCGTTATCTTTTTTGTGAAGGTTTATACACTGCTTTAAAGGTTGTGAGACATTCTCTGTGTTTTCTTCCTTCATTTTGGTAATCGTGAATAATGGTAAAATCGTAATATTTTTGGTTTAACTTTACAAACTTTCTACAAACATGCTCTGAGATTTTTGTATAAGATGCAATTTTTGTATAAGTGGCAGTTCATATTTCAGTCTTCTCTCAACTGTCTAACCAACAATTTAACAGAAAAATAACATCAGCTAATGCAATGAAGATCAAGATGCTGAATTTGAACTAATCTAGATGTTCCAAAGCCAGACAGAGCAATAATTAGAAAGAACTAATTGTTTCTTACAAACCTGCTGAAATCGTCTCATTTGATTCATTCGTGGTTTCAAGAAAGCTGCGCTGATGTTACAATAGTCGCGCCAAACACATTTCAGGGAGCACTTAGTCCTGGCCAAACAATTTTGGGGCGATGTGAGGTCTTGTCCCAAATGAGGCTGCTCTAAATGACCAAAACAAAGCTGCCTGGCGTCTAACAATATCACTCAGTTGTTGTATTCGCTAAACAGTAAAACAGGACTTGTGTGCCCTTACAGACAGTGTACTCTCAACATGAACATGCAACTGCAGTACGAGAGACACGAGAAACAGGTCTGCAAATTACAAATGTTAAATAAATAAAAATAAATATTAAACATGGCACGTTTTATTTCATAATTATCTTGATATTGAGTTTGAATCTTTCTATAGAGCCAGTGTTTATGCTATGGTGTATTCCAGGACCAGATCTGGCCCTCCCAACAATCTGATTTGGCCCACAGGCAATTTCCCATAATAAGAAATAATAATGGTCTGTTTGCTAATGCTACCATGGCAACCGCTAATGTCAACAGCAGCTTATACTGTACACTCACTGTTAAAGGAATTCATTTTTCATTTATTTATCTATATAAAAAACATATGAATATGTTCGGTGGTGGGGACTTGCCAAATTTGCGATCCAGAGGCAAATGACCTCAGGAAAATCCAGCCCAGACAAAAGTATAGTTGAATACTCCTGTGCTACACTTAATCCATACCATATTTAATTTTTTATTCATTGTAAATGAATCTAAATTCTCCGGTACCCTCAGGAAGGAATCCACGAATTGCGGCACATGGGCTGTTTCTTTCCCCTCTGGCAGAACGAAGATTCTGATATTGTTTCTTCGCGATCTAGATTCCAAATCTATCACCTTTCTTTGGAGGATATCGAGCTCCTCGTCCAGCGAACGCGATAACGATAAAGTAAAGGCTTTCTGCATTTCTCTGGTTTGGGACGTCATGTTTTCCCTTCTTTCAGAGCCCAATATGAATCGAGTCCCCTTTGGAAACCGAGTGTAAAGTCACAGCACAAAAAAGTCAAGTTTGGAAGGGGTATTAAAGGACAGAGTGTGTGCGTGCCCCCAGTCTGCCGCCATCTTGAAAACCCCATACCGTAAACTTTTACTATACATCGATCAAGATCTTGAAACTCCCTCTGTGTGGAGTCACAGCTTGTGTAAGGAGTGACTCATACTTTTGGAAAGAAAAGTTTAGAGCTGGCCACATCACTTTTGCGCACCAGTCATCAAATTAGGCTTTAGTCGGCTGTGCATTGTGTCTCACTGCCGTGTGCCTTCCCGATCACATCCTTCTTGTGTAGAGACTTGAGCGAGTGATCGTTTGACAGATCTAGCTGTATCCTGTTGACAAACATGAAGACAGATGGCCGCACAGAGACACCACTCCTACATAATCTGTGTACAGCTCTCCCATTATGTCGACAAGATCCTCAATCATTATTTAACTGCAGAGAAAACACCCAATCACACAATAAAGAGTTGGCTTGGTATTCTCGGTTCTGCCTCTAAGAATGATCATGAGTGTTTTCTAACCCTCTCTGAGTGCTTCCTATTAGCTTTTAATTTACGGTTAACGGGAAACTGAAATAATGTTATGAAATAAGGAACCTTTCCTCAAACTATGAATTTATCTGGGCGGGTACAGACTGTTTGGGGTGGGTGGGATTCTGGCATGGGGAGCACATGGGGGATGAACAGAAAGCAGCTCTGTCTCACACTAAAATGTAAGAAATTGAGGTTATAATTATCTAGGATTAAACTTGCAGTAAAAAGTACCATCTCTGGTGATGTGTGCCAACTCAGCAAGAAGCCTGAGGGCCAAACAGAATTAGTCTGCGGGCTGCATTTGGCCCCCGGGCCGCACTTTGGGCACCCCTGATGCACAGTAACTATTATACTGTCTATCTTCATTGTCCTCTCTACATTTTTGCAGCTTGTTCTTTTTTTCTGCTGAGTCGTGTTGATTTTGTCTACTATCGGGTATTTCATCATAGCTTTCGAGGTCTGGATCTAGTTTGGGAGTAGTTAGACTAAAACTATGGTTACAATCTCCAGAGATTGTGTTAATTCATGCAATTTAAATGTGGGGGAAAGGAGACTGAAACATCTGAACATCTCATTTGGGTTCACAGCTGAGAGACGGTGTGTTCAAGTATAAACTGTCCTCTTCTACATGATCAAAGCCCAATGACATGAATGTGAGGTTGACTGGATTCATTTTGGATCTGGCCGACTGAACTAAATTAAGTTTAAATTGACTAAAACGGGACTGCACCAAAAAACAAGAAGACTATATCCAGAATAGAAGTGGATTATATTTTCGTTAAGGGAAGTTGACATATGCTGTCAAAATTAAGACTGCTGCTGAGGTAAGAGAAGTCATGGAAAACAAATGAATAATTATGTCAGACAAAGTTTGTATATGTTGAATTAGATACTCATTTGGAAAAAATATCTATTTAAGAGCGATTATTGTGACATGTTTTGCAATTGTGAGAATAGATTGGTAATGTATTGTTTTATAATGGGAGTGGGGCCACAGTGGCGCAGATGGTAGAGCGGGTCGTCTCATGATCGAAAGGTCGGGGGTTCGAATGCACCCTGTCGATGTCCATATTCATCTTTGGGCAAGACACTTCACCCAATGCCTATGAGTGAGTGGTTGGTGGTGGTCAGAGTCTGCCCCAAGGGAAACTGTAGCTTAACCACCATCAGCCTGAGGAGTGAATGAACCCCTCTCCCTTTCATGTGTGAAGCGCTTTGGGTGTGTCTCGTGTCATATGAAAAGAGCTATACAAATAGATTCCCTTTCTCCTTTCCCTTTTCCTCTTATAATTATTTTTAAACCAGTTCAGTAGCATTGACATTTGAGAGAAGACTGAAACATGAGCCACCAAACTACTAAACAATGCATATCTGAACATTTTTGTCGAAGTCTAGACTCCAACTTTGCTTGTTTTGTGCAGAAAAAGACCCTGTGGTTATTTTGTTCTCTGATGAGGACTTCAAATGACAGCCTTTGTCATTAACTGTGACCACTCAATTTGCGATATGGACTCACTAGTTATTCGTCTTGCCGTGCTAACTGCATTTTTAATATTATGTTCCAGGTGTTGCTCTCTGGACTGATCGGAGTTGTGTCCTGGAAAAGACCGCTTTCTCTTGTCGTAAGTAAACTTCCAAAAAGCCAATAGATTGCTTTTTTGTTTTCTAACGGCCTCGTCTGTTAAATATAGAGCTATTTTTGTCTCTGTGATATCGTGTTGTATATTCATCGTTTTGAACAAGGGGACAGTGACATCAAAATGGGCTATTATTCTTAAGTGTTATACATCTATGGCCCTGATTGCAGCTAATCGTTTGCACACGTTGTGGCTCAGTGTGACACGTAATTAGCATGTCCAACTTGTCGTGGCAGACTATGGCATGGGGAATTTAAACCACACATTTAAGAACTGATGATAAACAAGGGCAAAGGGGAATGCAGGCTAAGTCAGACATAAATTAGTAACATGACATTTGGCTTCGGGCTATTTGTATTTGCAGACTTTAATGTCCCCTCCTTCAACCAGGGCCTAGAGGGGCGACCTGTCAGGGGAGGTGGGCGCCAGTGTTCATTTTGACAGCATATTTAAATTCAGTTCTGTTTTTAGTCCTGTGAGAAAAATGTATCTTTAGTTTAGTCAAGGTTCAGCTAAATGATGATTTTTTAGTTCAATTTTAGTCAACAAAATCTCAATGTAAATTTAATTGACTGAATCTTACATTTATTTAGCATCTTTAATGATATTCTCCGCTTTATGTAGCTTCTCACACATGAACAAAGCACAAACATGTTCCTATTACTGTGGATAGCATTATGATGAAATATTTTAGTTAGCAAAATTAACACTGGCACCTAGGGACCCAGCTCCAGATCTTGAGGCATGATCTTGGTCAGAAGTACCTTATAACTGGATGATTTTGCCTATTGTGCGCATTTCCATCTGTTGTTCTGTCCATTTCCTTTTCAACGCACCCCTACACACCAGTGTACACAGATGCTGCAGGCAGGTGAAGTGTCTTGCTCAGTTTAAGGCGTTAGGTTATAATTTGCCCTCTGTATTTGACCCATCCTTCAATGCCACTGGGGCAAACTGCAGTAGCGGGCAGTAGGGCTATATTATATCTGTTATACCGGTATCATTTTATGCCCACTACAGCTGATTTTGACTGGAGTCATGACCTGTGGCAGAGGCAGATCTCAATTATCTTCCAAATGAAGGTAGACTCTCAGATTTTGGTGAATTTAGCTGAATAAAAGAGCTGTATTTGCTCAGTACGCAGTTTTTGAAGTATTTTTCAGGTGTAAATTATATCGTCAAATACTATATTGTTATCGCAATATTACTATTCTATATTGTGTGTGCAGTTAGTGCAGTGCCTGAGGACACATCATGAGCACTTAAAGCTTTTCTTTTAGTCCGTCTCTCTGTCCACTTGAAGTTGTTGGAGAAAATTAAAATTGAACATTACCACAGAAACCCATCATGTTGGAAAGCACAAGCAAACCATGGGCTTCTTTCATGAATGTGTTCTTTAGAAAAGTGCCTCTTAAAGACCTTTCGGGAGAATCTTATGTCACATTCACAAAGCGTTCTTAAGAAGACACTAGGAACACCACGCCCCTCATTATCATGACATTTACATTGTATTGACTATGTAATTTACTATTTTCTAAATATATATTTTTTGTTTTGTAGTGTACTCTTTGTTCATTTCACGTTATTTCATGTTTTGTCTTGTAAACAAAACAAATCAGACTTTACCAACTACTTTTTATACTTACTTGAGTATTTGGTATTTGTATGCTACTTTACTTTTTTAAGAAATGTCACTCTTGCTGTAAATACTGAATATTACGCCTGTACCCACTGTGAGCATGGCATGAACCAGAGCAGCAGCACTCGCCTGCGAAAGTCTGATTCAGGCTGAGGCTATTTCTGCTCTATATCACCACATCATCACTGTCATTCTCCCCAAAAATATAGTTTTGAATAGAATAAATTGTAGAAATGTGTGACTCACTATAAGATTTTGAATTTATGGATTCATTTTGACTGTGAAGATATTCTGTTAGGATTTGTTCTTCCAAAGAAACTCTTTCAGCTAAGAACAACTAATGCCAAAAATCTTCTTTAGTAGAGTGGGTCTTAAGAACAAATTTGTGTGTAGGTTTGTTTCATGAATGTCCATTGCCGCACATTAAACATTAGCTAAAAATAATATAAAAAGGTAGAGAAAAGAGCCATTGCATGTCACTACTCACTATCTAAACCAGTGGTAGGCAACGTCAGGCCCGGGGGCAAAATCCGGCCCTCTATCATGGGACCTTTGGCCCTCCAAGATAATTTTGAGAAACATTCTTACACATACACTGGAAAACATAATTGTCTTGAGAAAATGGCTTTAAAGTGTTTGATTTGAAACAATTTTAAATTAAGATTGCCAATGGAACAAGTATTTTTTTTACTTTCCATGGACATTTTTGTCTTCAAGTTTTTGTTTATTTAGTTATATTGGTGCAAGACAGTCCAAACCCACTCAAAGTCAAAACATACTGTATTCTCTAAATTCAAGAATTTTCAAGCCGTTTATCTTATTTAAGATGGTAATTTCTTCTATTGTACAACATTCTTACACATGGAAAATACTGATAATCCCTCAGTTCTTGTAAAAAGTGTTCCCTCAAAACCCCCTTTAGGTCATATATGATGCACAACATTTAAATTTTTATAGAAAGTAGTGCTTTACTTTGTGCCAGGATTGGGAGGTTTGACCCCTGGTCCTGTGCCGAGGAAGAAAATCGGCCCCTCACCAGGACAGCTTGCCTACCCCGGTACTAAACTGTAGTGTTTATGGGCTTTCATGTGAATAATAACTAAAGGATTTTACATTTTAAAATCTTTATTTGACAATCGGTGATCAGTGATTTTTGACAACACTCTCGAGCTCCATTGCTGCTGTTGTTTAGCTCGGAAGAACTAAAGACAGAACTTTTAACGTGTTGTTTCGCACATTAAAGAGTACCACAAATCTAACTTCCTGGATCAGCATTGAATATCCTGAATGGTCTGGTTTATTTCCTGTTTCAAAGAGCATTCCAAAACACTGCGGTGTGAGAGGCAATTGGTCACACATGCCGCGCAGAGAAATTAGCAAATCCTCTTACCTCTATCCCCCAAAAGAGCATAACTAATTTTCTGTAAAATCTTTCGCGACGGCAGGGGAGATGCGGTGTGTGCGTACTGTCTGCAGAATCCTGAGGATGGGGCCGGATGGGACTGAGGGGCGTCCCAGAGCCCGAGGTGACTAATGCACCAGGTGGACGCTTTAAAACCTGCGGCTCCACGGGCCATCTGCTGACAGGGGCCTGGGCCGTGTGCCACTATATACTGTACATCCTCTCTTTGGCACAGCGGGATAGCTGGATCGAAGTCTCCCTGTGACGACAATGAAGTCACCATTTTACAGTAGGTTTACATGTAAAGTCTAGTCTGATTATGCTGAAGATTCAAATCCAAATCGCTTTTCAGAGCTTGTGATGCGGTTTCCCTTTGGGAGCTGCGCAACTGTCCAGGACGAGTGCGGAAAAAAGCATTGACACTAAAACTTTGTAGCTTTATCGGCTTAAAAGATAAAGCTAGCATTCAAGTAATCATAGTTTTGCTTGTACAGTTGTGGCCAAAAGTTTAGAATATGAATGATGACAAAAACGTCTTTTTTTCCACTCATGGTTAGGGACATTTTGGAAAAGCATCCTATTTGTGTAATGCATAAGCTTACATACGCTGACATTCTGTACAGGGCATGTATGTAAACCTTTGGCCACAACTGTACCTGTAAGAGACAACACCACCGACTCCAAAAATATGCTATTATAACAGTTGGAAAATGTACATTTGTCAAGTTTCCTTTCCTGCTCCTCCACAGAACACATCCAAGCTCACTTTTATCCCATGTTAAAAATGAAACATGACCTCGTGAGTGGTGGAAGATGAGATAAGATAACATTGATCCCACAATGGAGAAAAATACTTGTCAAAACAGCTCCTAAGAACACACAGGGGGTGCAAATAACTATAGGAAATGTGCCAAACAGGTAATAGTAATAATAGAATGCACCGCTTATGTACAATGAATAAAAACTCCAAGGAAAGAAGTAAAGAAATATCTAGTAAATTAATACCAAACAGAATAATAGCGGACAGAAGAATCAAGAGTTGGGCCAATATGTGAGTACTCCTCTAAAGGCTTTCAGTCCTTCTAGTACTCCTATAGAACTAGAAGGAGTGAAAGCCTCTAGCATTGGTCGTTACATGCAGCTCTAGTCTGACTAAAATCAGCACCATTGACTAGTCAGATTAGGGGAATGTCGAATGATGAAACCCCAATCA
>OMNZ01089630.1:0-11518 GCA_900303255.1 Lesueurigobius sanzi
TCAAACTTCACGGATATATTCTAAAATACACTTCGGAAGTAAATGATAAAACGAAAGAAGTACTCGTCTCGTCTAACTTTTCAAACATGGATAACAGCGCTCGTAGTAGTAGTCCAACAACGAGGATGGGCACAAAGTGGTTGTCTACGTCTCTGACCAAGGCCATGACCAAGTGTTGCAAAATAAACTTAATTAGTCCTTAAACAAAACAGAGAGCTAAAGCGGTAGCGCTCAGAGAGCAGCTTCATGACAGACGCATTCTCCCAGAATTATTAATTTACCTTGCATTGGCTGTAGAGTTGTGGAGATGGTCACGCAGTATTGATGCCTTTAGCAGATACTTTTTTCTTGAACGTTCTGCAAACAGAATAGCTGTCCCGATCGGCATCCTTAAAATCCCCAAAATATGTCCATGCTGATAGACGTCCTGAGCGCTGTCGTCTCCTCCTTCGGCCGTGATTTCAGCTTCGAGAAAGTTTATACGGTTGTGGCTAAAGTGCACCTGCGCGCAGCAGCTTCAGCCTCAGAGGAGACGCTGGAAAGGCTCACGGTGACTGACACCACGGGCGCGGTTATCCACCGGGATAATACTATAATTATAAATTAAAACGGTAATTTTTATAGTCAACATTTTTACCGTGGTTTACCGCTACACCGGTAACCGTGACATCCCTACGCACAATCAAACGTGGCCGGCGATTTCCAGACTGGAGCCTGTTACCTGTTCAGTGGACGCACTCCTTGCAGCATGAAGAATGGGCCTAATTAAAGTTGACATGATTGCGCGGGTGAAGCGGCGGGATGAGTCACACAAACACCTGGTGTCACACCTCCGTCCACATGTCCCTGGCACCCCTTGCCCCAAGGACAGAGAGCGGTCAGCCCAGGACCGTCCCGACCAGCTGTCCTTCCCGCGCACATGTGGCCAGCGGTGCGGAGTGGACATTACTCAGAGCGCGATGTCTCCAGCCACAGAGAGTCTTGAGCAAAACCGATTATGTCCAGGCAGAACCAAAGAGCAGGAAGCATCCTCAATCATTTGACTTTGTGCATATGACTTCATATTCTTTTGTAATCGTGACTTTGTTTGGTGGATAATATCTGTGGAAAGTATTAATCTTAGTTTTCGTCAGTGAAGTGGCGATTTAATAAAGAAAAATGAGGCGGGAGTCACTTTTATGTAAATTTTTAAGTTAGTGACATAGATAGAAGGAAAGTTCAATTCAATTCAATTGGTATGATATGGTTTCCACGGCAACAGTTATTTCTTTCAGTTATTATTTTATTTATTTGTTTGCGACAGTGCATATTATGAACACACATGGGACTCATGCATGTTTTTTTCGATACCAGTACTTTAACGATACTTGGTTTACGATACCGATACTAAATTATTTGTCATCTACACAAAAAATGACCCAAATGCATCTTATTTATCTAAATTTGAGCTGTTTTGATGAATTACATTTTAGTGGCTCATTTGACCTAATTCTAACTTTAACTTGTTCTAAGGTTTTTTGTTTCAATAGATTTCTACTTATTTCCTTTTATATTTAAATTTATTTGCCAATGGGGCAAGAAAATTGGTCTTGTCCCTTTGGCGGTTTATTTTCCTAATTCAAGCGAGATTACCTCGGAATCAGCAAAAATGATCTAGATGACAGGAGTAAATATGTGTAATCTAGTCAAAACTGCTCTAAACAAGACTAATATTCTCAAATCAAGTCATTTATACTAGTGCTTGATTGTTAGTTTTGTTGTAGAACCATAAAACAGAACAATAATGGTAATTTCTTTTAATGTTTTTATCATTTATTTGTGCTGAAACACCTAAGTCACTTTCTTTACTGCAGTCTCGAGACCCACCAGGCAGACAAATTTGTTTTCTAAAGAAAAAAAAAACATTTTTTCTGTACCCGTTTCCGACACCAATTTTTTTTGGTGGTAGTACCTTATTAATTTTTTCATTTAACGGTACCCAGCCCTGGGCTAATTTGCAACAGTTGTCCCACACTCACGCTCACGTGTCACACACTGATTCATCCTGACCTATTGTACATGTTTTAATGGTGGAGCAAACCGGAGCAAACCTACACAAACACATGCCAAACTCTGCACAGAAAGGCCCCAGGGATTGATTGGACCTTCTACCTGTGAAGCCAAAATACCGCTGTTATGTTGAGTACCTCTACATGTCACTTCCTGTGCCATGTGCAATGAGGAAGCACAAAAGCATCAAAGAATGAAATATACTTCCACAAAATGTATGGACACTCAAAACGTAGCGTGTAGTTTTCTGTGATTTAATGTGATGTAGTACTCTGCGTCTGATTCCTAGACCATAGGTGGGGCCTGTATGTATGTAATCATTTAAAATCGCTACAAAAAAGGTTGAAAAAGCTGTGTAGTAGTGTCATGGAAGTACAGACTTGAACTATTAAGAACTGACTGATGAAAAGGATACTAGCATAGACACAAATATACAAATCAGCCAATACTGGGAAGCAAACAAATAATATTTGTCTCCCCTCACCCCACAATATAACAGCGGAGAGGAAAGAGGAAGCACGGGACAAATCTTAATTTAGCTATTTCAAATCAAAATTAAGAAATAACTTTTCTTTATTCCTTAGTCTTTAGAATGGTCTTATTCTTAAATTTCTAATAGGACAGGAAACTGACTTGACGAGTAGAGAAGGAAATGCAGTGTGTCTGAGCGGTGTAGGAAGGACACAGTCTCACTTCTGTGCTCCTTTGTGAACATGACAGCTTTCCTCCTGGTGGGAAGTGCTTCAGCTCGTAATAAAAAGAATATTCTGTCAACTATAGTATAGCAGTAGATGCTTTAAAAAAAAAAAAACGGCTCCGTAATGCCAGTTATTAAAGAATCTCAGTTCAGAAGCTTTTCGTCACGCTGTTTTTATGTTGTGAACACCACCTCTGCCAAACGCACAAAAACATATACAGTATGCTTGCCTGTACCCCCTAATGTGCAGTCTCTTTAGCTTCTTGCTTGAGATTTTCCGAGGTTGGCTCTCAAAAGACGATGAAGACGAGGAAGATAACCTCTGAAAGGTTTAAAATATTCAATTAACTTGCACTTCAAATTCCAGATAAGACCGACGGAGACACTGGCACACTCCCCATTCAGAAAATATACACGCTGGGAAATGTCAGTCGGGACTCGGGGGCCAAATTAAGTTTTAATACCATCTTTTCATAAAGATCCAGCCAAACTCCCACTGATTCTAATCCTTATGTTTAGACTGTAACGAGCTATAAGAACTGTGTGGTTGTAAGAACTGCCGCGGTAATGCTTTGAACACAGAACACACAGACACATATCCTATATCACACACTCAACATGACAAATACAGACTGCATGTGGTTTTGAAGAGTACATTTTAAGGCCTACAATCAAGCAAAGAAAACTAGTGATTGTTGTTTCTGCCAGGGCATGTTTCTACAATCCTTTATTTTAATAAGTAATTTTATAGCACAATTGAATAAACCCTCTGACCACCATCGACCACTCACTCACTCACTACAGTCATACAGGCGGTGGGGGAAGTGTCTTGCTCAAGGATACAACGTAGACAACAAGTGTAGACCCATTCAAAGCAATTAATCACTGTTAAGTTTATTGGGCCTCATTCACGAAACAAACTTATGCACAAATTTGTTCTTAAGGCCGACTTAAGAACATTTTTGGCATTCACAAAACTTGGTCTTAGCTGAAAGAGTTCCCCCTTGAGCTGCCACCTTATCGTGGTGGGGGAGTTTGAGCACCCGAATGATCTTAGGAGCTATGTTTGTCTGGGGCATTATGGTCCTGGTAGGGTCTCCATGGCAAGCAGGTCCTAGGTGACGGGTCAGACAAAGAGCGGTTCACAAAAACCCCCATGACCAGTACAAAATCAAGGACCCTGGCGTAGCCTGGGCCCCACCCTGGAGCCAGGCCTGGGGTTGGGGCTCGAACACGAGCGCCTGGTGGCCGGGCCTTTGCCCATGGGGCCCGGCCGGGCTCAACCCGCCCTCCTGTGGATTCACCACCTGCAGAGGGGAGGCAGCAGTCGAGGGCGAGTGCCCGACGGCCTGGTCCATGCACACAGCATCTGGCTGACTTGATTTGGTGCTGCATCTTATTTGGGGGGAGTTGCACTTGTAACTTGAAGTAACTTGAGTTACTTCAATTGTAATAACTAACATATTACTGTATTTTGTTTAAGTAATAAATTATATTCCCCAGTTACTGAAAAAAGTAATATATTTCTGTAACTAGTTTCTTTTGTAATGAGTTACTCCCAACACTGGTTGTAGGATAGTATAGGATTGGACCGCAACCGGCGATTGTTTGTGGTTCTCTAAGGGCCAGCCTTCTTGATACACAATACAAAAGGTGTGAATGGCCTCTTTGTATGTAATCTGTGAATAATGTCTGGGGCATCATTTAAATAATGCTCAATGATAAAAGCCTGAGGGTTTGCACTCCAGACACAGCAGCTTCTCAACAATAAGGCGCCATGTTAAGTGCCCTTCATGTAGGGTTATTGGGGTCTGTACTCTGTGCTTATCTCTACTAAGGAGAGCTACAGTACCTTTAACTTACTTGTTCATGAGCTTAAGCAGCAGAATAACAACATACAGCTGAACCTCTGCTGCTTTGTGTATAGAAGTTTGGTGAAAAGTTATAACAGGTGCACACGCGACCATTATTTTAGCCCAGCTGCTGCTTGTGTGTCGGCATCTCCGCTGTGTCCACTTCCTGCCTAAAAAATCCACTTCCTGGTCAAAGCCGCTCTCTCTCCTCTTCTGCCTCCACACTCATAAACAACATCTGTGCAAAACATATGACCCGATCAAATTATCTTTGCACAATGTTTATAAATGTATAGTTTAATTTGTTTTGCAAATTTCAACAAAACCTGTCTAAAGTGATAGTTACACACTGATCTTGTTATTCTTTTTCCTTTTTTTCACAGGAACTACACTGTTGTGAACTCTAAAGTCATCGCTGTGACAGTTCGACCGGAGCCTAAAGTCACGGAGTCCCATTTGGAAATTGAACTGGCTCACTTGGCAAATGTAAGTATCTTTCTGTCAAATCTAAATTTGAAGGAAAAAGAAATCCTCAAAATCCTGCTTTTGTCTTGGGTAAAAAGTAGATCGTGTTGACTGGATGTTCCACAATGACCAGCAGCACAGATTGCCTCCCATTAATGCCTCACAATGGCTCCTAATTGGCTCGATAATTAATTTGCGAGCACTCAGTGTCAGGAGATCGCACTGGAGTCTGATAATTACAAGTGCAAGCCCTTTCATGATGCAGGCCTTTTTATCCTGCCCAAAGATAAAGTGCACAGAAGCCTGTGTCTGGTGGCAACAGGGGCATTTGTTAGCTCTCAGCTTACGACCCATGTTACAATCTGTATTTAACCCAAGGACAAACATGTCATTGATTTATAATGATGATGGCATTGATGATGATCTCTTGCTTTCAAAATGTACCTGCTAATAGTTGTGTCCTTTTGCCTCACAGGGAACAATGAACCCATACTGTGCGCTGTGGGACGGCAACATCATGTAAGCACCTGATTTTATTTGGCTCACACATACACTTCGCTGTTGTAAAAATCATTTTCTTTGATGAGTTGGCTCTGTGGAAAAGTCTGGAGGCAGATTTTGTGGAGCAACTGGGATTGATAGAAATAGGAAGAGGTAAAGTGCATCAAAGGAGCAGCTAAATGTTTTTTGAGATGAAGTCAGACGCACATAGAGCTTGTGAATATTAGCCTGGTTAGTCACATAACTATATCTATGTATTCTATTCATTGTAGGACACTGCTCTATTGAGGGTAGATTTCCTCCGCATTATGATGTTCAGACCAAACACAGGGCCCCTGAGGACATTCAAAATGGCATCTGCAATGAATTGGTCTTCTGCTATTGTGATTCTGTTTTTGAGACAAGAGCAAGTGGCTGCTTTAAAAGCTTTCTTCATAAATATAATGGTTTTTTTCATGGTCTTGGATTTGGAAACAATCTAGGGCTGTCTCCACTCATAAAGGAAACATTGTTCTTATTGCCATCTTATATGCCATTGTTAGTTTGTGAATTTACATTGAATAAAAGCAGTACCAGATCTTCAGGTGAGAGAATGTATTATTGGAAGAAGAATATTGCAAGAGTAAAGAGGGTTTTTCTGACTGTTGTGAAAGATGACATGATGTTGCTGAGGATGCAGATTATAGGATTGGACCGCAACCGGCGATTGGTAGTGGTTCTCTAAGAAGGGACAGCCTTCTTGATACACAATACAAAAGGTGTGAATGGCTTGTTTGTATGTAATCTGTGAATTATATCTGGTGCGTTCATTCAAATAATTGCAGCACAGTGAGTATTTTTTTTTATTTATGCCAAAAATACGCTGCCTGGCCAAAAATAATATCACCACCTGGATTTAACTAAGCAAATAGAACTGGGGTTGATGCAGTTTGTCAGTTTTAGGTCCAGCAACACTATATGCCCAAAGAATGAGATCAGCTGAAACATAAAGGTAAAGGTCTGAGGGTTTGCACTCCAGAGACAGCAGCTTCTCAACAATAAGACGCCATGTTGAGTGCCCTTTATGTAGGGTTACTGGGGTCCGCAAGTTAAGCCATCACACTTTTGTTAAACCTTTGGAGAAGCCTGAATGAGTCACTTGTGAGTCACTCGGAAATCACTGTTATAATGATGAACCCCGCGGTGCATATATAGGTGGAATGTGTCAGTGAAAAGAAGTGGAATGAGTGACATGAAGCACAGCGTCGAAATAAAAGGACAACGAAGAAAGATGGATTATAGACGAACCAAAATGAGAACGGTTGCAAATCTTTTCTGAACATAATGTTTTTGTAAACTCAAAAAGTTCCTTAGCCAGTGACGACTAGAATAGATGAGACCTCTCCAGACATGTTCTGAAAGTGTGTGATTATTGTGTAATAGTTTAGCTGTCAATATTTCTTAAGTGTTGATGCTTCCGGATCTGTGTTGAAAATGTGTGAAAGTCACAAATCACATTTGCAATACCTGTAAGAATAATACCATCAGATTTATTAATCTTATTAATCAGAAATACTGAGAATGTTTAATGATTTTTTGGTTTCTTTGTTAGTACCACTGCCTTCTTTACAAAGACAAAACTGTGGCCTTTATATATGGATCCTATGGACATTATGTTTTGGTTAATTTTGTCAGACGGTGCACTAGTTTAACAGAAATGGATCCTTCTCTCAAATTACTTGGTTACAACACTGCAAAAGTATAATTTTCGCTAAGTCGCTAAGTAAAATTATCTGCCAAGGGAAGTATTCTTGCACTTCAAAAAAAAAAGGGTCTATTTTCATGTAAATGTATCTCATCTCAATCCTGTTAATAAAGAAATGTAAATGTAAATGTATATGTATTGTCTAATTGTAAGCACAGTGTGTTTCTGCACACATATTTGTTCCATTTGGCAGATAATTTTACAGACCTACTCAAATCAAGCTGAAATACTATTTGTACTTATTTTTAGATTATTTGCAGTATAACAGATGTCCAAGAACTTCTCTGATGTGAAATATGCTTTTTGCTTCGGAACTGGGAACACAAAACATAACAAAGTTCCCTCTCATGGCCAAACTTAACTTTGTACCAAGAGTTCCTTTTTTTATTTCTTTTTTTCTTTTTACTACAGACTTTCCTTTGAGCAGTTGCCTTGGTTTCACTGCAGCTCCCATTATACAGTGTTCAATACGCTCAGTGACAGTTAAGGACAGTGTATGATTCATGCCATTTGTATCAAACCATTCAGTGATTTGATGAGTGGCCCCTGCCCTGAAGATGGAGGTGATGGCTTGTTCTGGGTGGTTGAGATAATTGAATTGAGATGTAAGGCTACAGTCCACTTATAGGAATGGGCCTCGAAAATATTGTCCTTTTGCTACAACAGCAGCTGTGTGCAAATCACTGCAGCATGTATGTTATTTTTACTTGAGAATCGTGCATGTCCTCTATCATGGTATTTGAGGGCAACTATTTTTGAAGATACAACTGGGACAACTGTGCTCCCTTCTCCTCCCGTGACTTTCGCAAACCAAACATATTGATGCCGTTTTTTTAAACTTAAATCTTAAGAGCGGGAATTTGACTCATGGCAGAGCGATTTTGAGATTTGGAAAATGGCATCTAGTCTCAGGAGGACACAGAGGGGACAACACAACTGTCATCAATGTTGGCTCAAATGAGAGAGGTCAATGTAACAATTAACAGGAGGGTTGTGGCTCTAATGAACCAGTAGAAGAAATTGGAACACCTTCAGTGGGTCAGTGGGTAACAAAATAGGCTATTTTTGAAAATTCATGTGACACAGGTTATAGGTTGAAACGAAACATGACATGATTTATCGCATTTGCAATTTTATCGTGATATAACACAACGCAATTTGCAAATCGCAGAGGTACACGATTATTAAGGGAAAAAAAAAAAAAAAGTAAGTTTTACGTAAGTGTTGGCTGGGCCATTCAAACTTGAGGCCCCCCTCATACATCCAAAAATCTGTTGAGGCCCCCTGATGATAAGAATGTATGTTATTTAAAAGAAAATGTCATGGTTTCCCAATGGTTTTTGCTTAATTTTACATATACAATACAAGGGAACAGTGATAATAGAGTAAATTTGATACATATGACAAAAATTCATATAAAGTTCATTATAAAATCCATTTATTTTGATGTGATTGATTTGTGGACAACCTTTGGAGGCCCCCCTGCAGTGCCTCTGAGGACCCCCAGGGGGCCCCCGCACCCCACTTTGGGAACCACTGCGCTAGCCCATTCCTGTCAGGAGTTATGACATTTTAAATAAATAATTAAAATGTTCTGTCCTGCCACTAGGGGGCAGCCAAGATTTTTTTTTAAAGGAAGAAATTCCACACCTGTCCAGCAGAGGGCACTGATACTGTCTTATGGCCATACCACCTTTCCTCTGTCTGATCCTGTCAGATTTCTGTAGCAGGCCCGCGTAACTATGATGGGGGATAACTGGGCAATTGCTGAGAGGGCCCAATTTGAAGGGGGCCCCACAAAAGAAAAGATCATTAGCCTCCCTAAAAAATAAATTATAAAAGCACAGATGGCAGCGAAAGGACCAGCTGATAATATAATTTATTTTCTAAAATGCACATGAATGCAAAAAATCACATCTGAAAAAAGTGTAATAATTCTGCAGTCATTTTAAGTGCTGTAAAAGAAAATTGAAAATCAAAACTCAAATCGCCCAGCCCTGCATTATATTTACATTTATTTTTTGGTCAAATCGTTCAGCCCTGAAGAGGACCTTGAAAATATAATTGCATATTAAATCGCAATATTGAGGGAAAAAAAATCGCAATTACATTTTTTCCAAAATTGTTCAGCCCTAATCTGATAATTATGCTCCAACTACGACAATGACTTCAACTGAAAGGACAGCACGAACTCAAAATAGAGTGAAAAACACATTTACTAGTCAAGCAAAGGCGTAAGTGGTGATTATTTCCATTGGGGAGCTTCAGAGGAGACATTGAGCTCTCAGGCTGTCACGCCCCTATACCCGAAAGGTAGACGGAACGGGGAAGTAGCGAAATAGGGGTTGGCGGGACGGGAGAGTCACGGAAACCAGAGCATGGAGGAGTGGGACCAGGTAGTATTGGCTCAGTGCGCAATATGGCTGCGCTAGCTCCTCTGACCTGAAGTTATGAGCGCCAGTAATTCCTGTCCGTATTAATTTCCACTAAGATTAGCTTCGAATAATCATGTTTTCTAAAGATTGTATGGTGGACAGTGAGTGGTGGTAGATGGATCAGTTACTAAACTTAAAACTTGATGTTGGATGTGAACTTCAGCGGAGGAGATTTTGTCTTGAAGCTAAAGGCTAACAATAATTTGATGCATTATACATTTTAAGATAGGGACTCAAATGTGAGTCTGTCTTGCCTACAGTTTTAATTTAATTTATTTTGATTTATTTATACATTGCATGTTAACCTTTAGCTTCAAGACAAACATATCAGCCTTTCTAAACACAGATGTCTCCTCCACTAAAAGTATTTACATCCTACATCAAGTTATTAACATGCAATAAGTGATCACCTACCAGGAACTCACTGTCCACCACAGGATCTTTGGAAAATATGATTTTCCGAGCGGGTCTAAGCTAATCTTGATCAAAAAGGATACGGACAGGAAGTACCGGTGCTCACAACTTCAGGTCAGACGAACTAGTGTAGCCACATCGAGCAACGAGCCAATTTACAGGACAGAAAGCGGAAAGGGTGTGTGGTTCTGCTCATCATTTCATATCCATTCAGGAAGGTCAATATTAAAATGACTTCACTTTTAACACAGGGCTGATTGAAGATACAACTATAATGAACATTGCATCTATAAAAATATACTCTTTTCTTTCTAAACATTCTCTATTATGTCCAGACTAGAGGTTTCGGTAGGAATATTTTTTCTCAGTCATTTTGAAGGACAGGGTTGTTAAAAATCTGTTGTGAGCTATTTTCATCCTTCTATACCAAGTAATCTCTCCTATACCTAGTATTATGTATGTAATAAAACACAGATTACAGGATAAATGGATGCAAATCTATAAATGATTTGTGAGCGGCAGTGACGTGCACAGACATTTTCAGGGGCAGGTGCCCAACCGAGGAAAAAAGGGCACTTCTTGACATTGTTACAATTGTCAAGCAGAACGTTATTTCTACTTCATCATGATTGACTTTAGTGAAACAGTAACAGGTCATATTTATTTATTGTTAGAAGCTTTAAGCTTGTAGGACTGATGATGAAATGCCTACTTCAAGTCAGTGGAGAACAATAACAAACACACACTGGCCTCTGTCTGGTCCAGTTAGAAACATTAGGTCAAATATCCTGCCCATTATGTACCAGGCATCATAAAGGCTCTATCAAACATTTCTCTATTACATTATATTTACACCTGAGCAAGGGATGTCAGTCAGAACTCAGAACACGTATAAACGTGCTTATGATTAGCCTATCATAAACACTGGGCTTCATCTGCCCCACCCAGCCTGCCCCTCTGTCCTCCTGCCCCTCTTTCAGTGTCCTCCTCTGCACCTTTCTCTCTCAGCCCACATGCCCTGCCCCTCCAGTGTCCAGTGTTAGTTTAGTGTGACGTGATTTGAGTTGCCGTTTTTTACCGCAAGACCCTTACCGCTGCACTGATCCGGTCTGTCCTGACGCGCCGCTGTCAGATCAAAGTGCGTCCTCGTCTTCTCTGTTGATCCCGTTTCATGTGTGCCTCCAAAATAATCCAGTCTTTCCACATGACTGTATACATTTAAGAAAGTTTACACTGTTCTCCCGCGTTTAGATGGGCTGTAGCATTGTGTGCAGAGGCCGCATGAGAAACAGAGAACAGCGCAGTCTCTGGAATTTGAAGTTTAGGGCAGTAAAGCGGCATGTGGGCGGTGTTGCCGTCG
>OMNZ01089630.1:12156-25824 GCA_900303255.1 Lesueurigobius sanzi
TTTAGATGGGCTGTAGCATTGTGTGCAGAGGCCGCATGAGAAACAGAGAACAGCGCAGTCTCTGGAATTTGAAGTTTAGGGCAGTAAAGCGGCATGTGGGCGGTGTTGCCGTCGTGGAGAAAATATTAAAAGCGAGATATATATTGTATATATTTAGAAAAAAATACACACTTGTGAGGAGGGCACTTAAAGGGCACAAGGCAAAGGGGCAGTTGCTTGAGCACCACTTGGGCTCTATCTGTGCACGTCCCTGGTGAGCGGAATCATGGAATGAATTTGGAAACTACATTGTGTGAAAACTTGTGTGTAAAACTCTCAAAGGATGACGATGGCTTGATTTTCAATCCTTCAAAATTTTCTGTTAGAAGACAGTCATTGGCAGAGAATTTTCAGTTAATGTAACCTCTGGTCCAGACAGGTAATGTTTCTTCATAGCAACCACATGCTAAATATAATCAATAAGATCAAACTCTTTGCTGCTTCATCCCAACTTTTGTTTTGCAGCCACCAATAAAAAAAAATATACAAGAAATAATATCCTGGGTTATTTACTCTTAGTTTCTTTAGCTGACCTTGATTTTTCTCTTTGCTGGATGACATTATTAAACCTTTACGTTCTTCGTTAAGAGTGAACAAAAACATTGTACACTCAGGAACTCTGTGACCGTTGCGATGCTCACACACAAGATTATAGCACATTGTTCTATTTTAATTTTCACACTGTGTCCTCATGCTTTTTGAATTGCGGGTGAGTATAATAGGCTGCGAGGCAGAGTCAGATGCCACACCTGAGCCTGTGCTGCTTAGCTCTCACCATGAGACTGGGAACCCGAGGCACAAATAACCCTGCATGCAAACAGAAGGCGCGAAAGGAAGGAAGGATTTCTCCACGTGTAAGCAACTCGAGCTAAAATAAGAACAGGCACAGCCTCAAATCTCCAGCTTAATAATAGCCATTTGTTATTATGCATGTTCTACTTTATGCAGTAAAACAGCTTTTTAATTGTCAATGTTAATCTTAACATGTGAAAAGTGGTGCTTGGAGAGAGAGGATGCTGCATGGGCTAAAATGGAGGAGAGAGCAGCGTGACAAGATCTTTTCTCACCAGTGTTTAGCAGTTAATGTGATGAAACAGTTTGGGGAATACAACAAGTACTTACAACAACAGTAGGCACCAAAATAAGTAACAAACAGATGAAGCTATAATATGACAGTTGCCTATGAGACACACTGTCTGTCTGGCAACTGTAACCAATCTGTCAATCATGTTTTAATTTCTCAATTATCATATACACCTAAAATAGTTGCATCTATTGTGGTATTTTTTTGCACCTATTAAGTCTTTGAAGAAAGACAGATGAAAGAGAAATCAATATGTGGACACTTCAATCTAAAATAAAGTAAAGATATTAAATGGTATTCTGCCAAGGCACTGATTTGATTATGCCACAGTAACAAGCTCTCAGACCACTGAAATGGTCTCTTGTGTTTTGGGACCTCTGCTCAACCCAATATTTTTATATTCACTCATCAAGTCTGTGGCTCCACTGCACCAGGGGTAAACAGGTCTGATGTAAATGCTGATATTGCCTTTTTCAAATGTCAAAATGTTTATCTTAAGGCCAAATACATCTGCTCTGGATGCACCCAGAAGACTATGTTCACTCAATAAAACTGGCCCAATATGTTTGGACTGAAATATAGATGTGTTCACCTTCTAAGCCAAAGGTTTCCACTCCAGGCAGTATTGGATCAACTGATCATATTTTGGGCCAGCAAAACAAATTTTAAACTAAAATGTCTGGGAAGCAGCCCAACAGGTCCCAAAAAGACAGGTGAACAGTCTTTTTGAACACGGCACACGGTGGTGCAGTGGTTGTGCCTCACAGCAAGAAGGTCCTGGGTTTGATTCCTGGGACTGACGGGGCCTGTCTGTGTGGAGTTTGCATGTTCTCCCCGTGTCTGCGTAGGTTTCCTCCGGGTGCTCCGGTTTCCCCTACCACTAAATACATGTACAATAGGATCCCCTGAAAGAGATTCTTAATCTCAGTAGGACTTTCCTGGATAAATAAAGTTTTTCAAAAAAAAAAAACATCACCAACCATAGCACTTACAAACTTACCTTCTTTTCAGTTTTGAGTTGTACTAGGAATGTATTTGGAACACTGCAGTTCCTAAAAGAGTTGAATCTTATTAATGATTTACACATTGCCTTTTCAAAGCAGCTTTCATAGCTGCAGGTTTTGCAAACATCTGGAGATTCAGGCACTGAGCCAAATAGGCTGTAACTAACGCAACTAAATACTGCAAAGTTGAAAGATTTCTCAGTATGCAAGTCCTCTTTCATATTCTCCGCAGTACTAAAATGGGGCAATCAATCCAACTATAATGGCATAAGGGAAAGATAGACATCCAGATGGTAATGCATGGATGTTCATAAGCAGCAGATTCATTTATATTTTTCTATTGTTTTATTCTGTTTGCATAGGGCTTCCACCCTATGCTTTATTTCATGTCAAACGCATCATGGTGCTTTCTGCAGAATGGCACTGATCAGATTTAGGCGCAAAGCGCAGAGCCACGTGGGAAGGCACTCTGTTGTTCTCTTTACAGGGTTTAAATAGGAAGTGTCTACCCACCAGATGGAGATTTGATAATGTTGTGAGTGCAACACTTATTTTTAGCAGTTTCTTTTGTATATGCCTGGTTCTTGGTGGCCACAATGTATACGCTCTTTATGTGCCTGTATGGATTAAAATAGATTTGGTATTTTCAAGCTGTAAATGATTTACGATATAAATACACAATCTAAAATCGATATAACGTTCAACCCCAGTTAATTTTTGTTCTGCTTTCTTTAATACTAAATACAATGTCTGATCAGTATTTGATCAGACAAACACCAACCCCCCTTAATATTTGCCAAGCCTTACCAAGAAGACTATTCCAATATTATACAGAGACACAGATTACACAACTATGGCAATACGGATGCCAATGTGGTTACAGTCACGTGTGAAATCTCACAATCACAAATTATGCACATGCATGTCCTTGGACGTTGGATTAAGCCAAAGAAAAGCAACAGTAGCTTGGTGAGGTTATGCAGATTGAACCTCCAAACAGAATCTTATTAGTCACATTTGATGAATAAGGCTGACTTGAATTTGCATGTCTTTACAATTTATTAGTTTGACAAAAAAGATTTCTCCCACTGCAGAAAATGGCTATGTTTTTTCTAACTTCTTCTGGGAAATGTTCTGACTTTTCGTGCTTGTCTATTTTGCTGTCACTTGCCACTGACCCCAATAATTAAAATTTAACAAGTGAATTGAAATGGCCGCTTGTGAGTGGAACGTCGGACATTCAAGTGTCGACCAAGTTCAGATAAGGTCAGGCAGCACATCAACGGTGTCCAAAAATCCCCAGCAAGTAATGTTCTCCTGTCTGCTTCTCTCAATAGCACCGATACGTCACAGCTCACAAAGTTATGAAAGCCTTCATGGTACAAGTGTCTGCAATTCTCTGCAAATGTCCACACAGCGCATGCCATCAATCCATCAAGATTGACTATCACAGCACACATATCCATTTCCATGTGTCGGCCATGTTGTGAGAGCACAGCAGCAAAAGTAGTAATCTCGGGTGGCAAGTGTGGAGATTGTGAAGCCTGTAGCTCGCTTATCAAAGATGGTTCTTTGTCCTGTAGGAATAACATTGAACTGAGATTTACATGGGAAAAGGCACACTCTCCTGTGCACATTCACCCAGAGGGGAAACTATTTGGAGTATGTGGAGTTTGTGTGGGGGCCACATTTGAATATACTGTCAGTCTTTTTAAGTCAGTTGTAAATTATACTGATATTCTTAACTTTGGGATTGCTTATAAACTAATAGTTTGGTTTCTATCGTTGGCATGGAGCATTTGCCTGTGGATTTTGCATGTATCACTAGAACCACCAATTGGTTAATACTTTATAGAGCAGGGAGACAGGTGGAATAACAGGACAGTTTATGATCTCAGCACCCGCTGGTGCACATTATTGTTGTGTCCTTGAGCAAAACACTTCACCCACTTACATTACAGGAAGTCTGAGTGGCAGCTTATCCTAAGGCAGCTGTGGCTGCAATAGTAAAATAGTAACTTTCCAGTGGCTTCATTATAGTGAATGAATAATGAAGCTTGTAAAGCACAACGTTAAGCCATTATTATTGTTGTTGGGACCAGCACAAAAAGCAACATTGAATCTGAGGATGGTTGGTGTTTTGTGGCTCTTTTTCACCTTACAAATCAGTATTTGAACTGAATTGTCCCAGATTGCCGAGTAATGCAACACTGTACTATTCTGTGTTTTATAAGGGATATAATGAAAGGGCCAAATTTACATCGAAGACAGAACCTTATATTGTTGCATTACAGTAAGCTCTAAAGGGTGAATTTGCTGGGCTCACAGTCCCTTCCAGGAATCATAAATATTGCTGCCATATTGATCTCATGACAAAGCAGGATTGGCTCACGCAGCAGAGGCAGCTTGGCACACAAATCAGACTCTCAGTACGTCCTGTATTCCCCTTAATCAGGTATGAGTGTGTATCAGGATAAGATGCTGCTGTGAACGGGATAAACAGGCTGTGTGTCTGGATGCTGCTGAACAACAGGTGTTTGGCTTCATCATTTCTGACATGAATTTTAGAGTGGTCTTTTTCATCAAAGTAAATCACATGAGTCATGGTCAATTTGCACCACTAAAGCTTGTTAAACTGGATGTCTAATTTTGAGGGCCATCGATGTAAGTACCGTGTAGAATACAAGCGCTTGTTTGATTTCACCTAGTGATGTGGAGTGGGGACTGGCTGCTACCATTCGCGCTGCATCTGCGGGGTGGTTTTCTTCTCGTTCTGCTTTGGTGAAAGGCGAATCCGCTAAACTTTTGGGCATTCACTGCTTTGTCAGAAACATTCAATATAACCTGGGTTAGTTTCTAATGCTGATAAACACATCCTGCGCCGGGGTGCGTTTATTCCTCCATCGTATCGGTCACCCCTCCCTTCCCCTTCCCTCCTCCTCTCTCTCACGCCAGCAGAAAGGAACAGTATCAATCTGATGCTGTCCACCGTTTTCAGGGTGAAAATACCCTTAAGAAAACGATCTAAAGCGACAAATTAAAAGGCTAAACAAGCGACTAAGGATAGGACGGGTTTATAGAGCGCAGGAGAAAAGGATACTGTCGTTTTGGGGGCGGAAAATCTGGAAGACGCGCAGGTAAATACGAACTAATCATGATGTGGGAGCGATGGTGTTGTGATATGTGGTATTCATATGGGTATGGAGAATCACTGTGCGTGGACAGCTCTTCCCTCCGCTGTGTCTCTATTTGCTACAAACGATGATTGTGACCACAGACGCGCCGATTTGTCAATTCGCCTTTCCCCCTTTTATGTTCCCCTTTACGCAACGATCTGTAGCGGCTCTCAAAACAGACACATAATGAAATGAAGCGATGTCGAGAAGTCCGAAGGAGTCGTGTCTCAGGCGCTGCTGGAATTAAAAATCCTCTCCGTCTCCTCTCTCTTTTTCTGCAGGAACGATTCTTGGGGAGCTTGGTCCTCCAAAGGATGTAAAACCGTGCTCACAGATGCATCCCATACAAAATGCTTATGTGATCGCGTATCTACCTTCGCCATTTTGGCTCGGCAACCAAGAGAAATAGTAAGTAGGCTCTCTCTATTGATTTGTTATTCTGTGTGGGCTTGTTGGCTAATGTAAACGAGCTGCGTGCGCGCGTGTGTGTGAGTGAGGCGACAGTGCGAGGATGGAAATTGAATCTTTGCCGTGCTAATCCAGTTAAATAGTAATTCGCCTGTAATGAGAGATTGGGAGGATATTTTGAGTTTGCCTATAGATTAAGATAGCTCGATGCGTGCGTACGTACGTGTGCGTGAGGTAGGGCGTGTGCGTGCATGTGCATCAGCGGCTCCCCATCAGTCAAATGATGCTCAGACTGTGAAGAAGATAGTCATCGCGCTTAGCATTTTTATTACTGATAGTTATGGTCTTCTATTCTATGGAGGCCAAGCTGTTGCATTGATTTAAAAAAAAAAAGAAAAAGTCTGCAATTTTCCAGCAGATGGAAAGTGCTATTAACTTTAGCATCACATGGAGGCCTATGCATGCTTATTATGGGCATAGCCTAAACCTCAGGGGAAATGGGTGAGCTGCTGTCACAGCCCTTCCATTGGGACCATGTGCCACCCACACTAAAACAAAAGCCAGAAATAACATAAATTAATTCTAGAATTTTCTTATAAATCAGGACATAATACGACCATACATATGTCTCTGTCTCCCTATAATTGCATGCAATGTGTGACAGCATAACTATTGGTTCTTTGCAGTTTGGGTCAGGCTCTACTAAATAACTTGTACTGAAGCATTATAAGAAATGCCAGTTATAGTATAGGCTTTTTATTAGTTTTGTATCATATCTAACAACTATGCCATTGTCCAAACTGTAATTTCAGTATTTATATTTACTTTTAATTACTACTATACTCACAGTACATCACATTACAACAGTCCTCATGTCTACACATTAGAATACGGCTTCATTCATTGATCATATCCTGTAATACAGTGTATAACATATTTATCGATTGCTATTTTTATAAAAAGCTTACATAAACCTCTCTTGCTAGTATTTTAACAATGCACATTACATTGTCTGAGAATAACTTTGGACTATACTAAAACTTGAAGAATGACAATCCAACAGAATGCAAGAAATTGAATGTGCTATTTATCAATGCAATACTTTTGAGTCTGGAGTTATGAAATATTGAGCATCCAAATGTCATAAAAATGCTTATAAAAATCAAACGGGTGACATTTTATTTATCAAGTACTGGCAATTCATTCAAGTAGAGAAGTCAAAATCAACATTGCAATATTTACCTTTGTATTCATTGTTAAAGATCGGTACAGAATATGAGAGCAAACCAATCTGGACATTTAAATAAAACCTGCATCCCCCATCCTCTGTGAACCCGGCGCATTTGTCTACCACGGATGGAAAGTTTTTCGGCGTGAAAATAAACAACCTTCGAGCCCACGCAGTGCACTTCAAACCTCTCACTGCATTAAAGAAGCCACTGTGGGCAATTGAGATGCATGCACTTGTTGTGATTGGTGCTCTATCTTTACCCCACTCTCCCTCGCTTGCTCGCTCTCTCCCTCCCTCTCTCTCTGGGCCCCAATAAAGATTTACTGTCCTGGGTGAGCAGCCTCCCACTGACTGGCCTGTCTCTGCTCTTCCTTCACAGACCATGGAGTACTCAGGGGTCCCATCTGTGACATTGATAGTTGGCTGCGGTCTGTCCTGTCTCGCCTTGATCACCTTGACAGTAATCTATGCTGTGCTATGGAGGTAATAGCCCAAAACACAACATTATAATATACAATAACAACAAAGACAGTGGATACTTACTTTAAGCCAAGTTTACTCCAAAATATCCCTAGTCTGTCGAAGAATCTGGTCATTGTGGGCACATGGGGGGAAAGCCACAGTTGCAGTAGCAATGTGGTGCTTTTAGTTGATAATGCTAGATATGGCTTGTATTGTAGTGATAATACTAGTTCTAATACAAATATTATACATTTATCTCATAGTATTTACACTTCCTAGACTTCTCCCATCTCCATAAGCTGCATGAATCCAGATTATGTTACCTTTCTGCTAATCAGTATGTATTGATAAAACCTTCCCTCTTCTTCACCACAGATACATTCGTTCAGAGCGATCCATCATCCTGCTAAACTTCTGCCTTTCTATAGTCTGCTCGAACATATTGATCCTGGTCGGGCAAACCCAGACGCACAATGCGGTAAGTGTCATTTCAATTCTGTAAAGGAGTACTTTATGTGCAAAAAAAACAATCAATTTTGGCCTTGGGATTATTTCGCTCTTACTCAATGCTGGAGGTTTTCAAATTAATCTGTAGGGTTTCGAGTTAAGCTTTTTGAATTTGCCACAACCTGTAATGCCTATTTATATTTAGTTTTGGAACATTTAGGAACATTTCTGGATGCATTGGTAGTCATGTTTTAAAACTGTTTCCAAACTGTAATGTAGAGTTGGTCAGCTAAAATAAACCCACAGTGATTGGCAGGAGGATGAATAGAAAGTATGTCTTAGCTTACCAACGTTCATAATGCCTCTGTCTAAGGGCTATAGTTTCTGGAATTAACATTGCCCCAAACATCTTTTCTACAAATGGGCCGAAGATGCTTCAAGTCCATCACAATAAATCTTTGTTCTCCCTTCAGTGTGTCTCCTCAGACCATTCTCCTCTCAAACTCAGTACATTGCTTTCCGTTAAACTCTAGGGACATCCACAACTTTCATTTTTCATGAAAGGAGAATTAAGCATACAGCGAAACAAGAGAGGCACCCTAAAAAGGAATGCCCTCACTTTGTGCCGCAGTTTCAAAGCCGCGTCTCTCTTGTAGGCATGTCAGAACTGCTTAGCAATTAAGGCGGCTTGACAAACGCAAGAGTAGGAGTACAGAGGCTGACATGATGCGCGGCAGGAGACAAGATGCACAGGTCAATCCAGCCATAACGAAATCTCGCAGATGCACCACCACGCACAGAAAGGGTTCCCAAAGAAGGAAATAGAAGCTCTAAAAGTTGGTTGTAGGGTTTAAGTGTCTGGAGAGTGGATGTGCTGTGTGCGTGTTACAAAAATGACTATATGTGATCGAGGAAATGAAGAAACTGTCCCAAAGTCGATGCCAAAATTGACAAATAATTACGATAATAAGGCAGTTCGTTTGAGGAGCACTTGTTTTGAATGTGATTCCTGCAACAATGTGTTTGCATAGACCTTCTTTGCAATATATCATGCTTCCTTAATGTATTCCTTCCTCCCTCATTGCTTTTGTAACTGCCCAGTAAACAAGTTGCTAATGTAAAAGATTGTTTGGCAAACCGTGGTTAGGATTTACAGGCTGCCCACACAAATGCCCTTTGCAGTCATCTGGCAGCACTACAGCATGACACATTGTCCAATCGCACAGACATTATTTTGTGTAACCCTATTCTCATTAAACCTTTACCTTTTTTTGCCACCGATACACAATAGTTTTCAGTCATTACGCGGCTGGACTCTCGGTATCCTCTCTTGGCTGGTCGGCTCGTTACCCTTGGCCATCTTGCGTCAATGCTAGATTTTAATGACCACGTGTAATAGCATATGTAAAAACTGCGGCAAATGTCCACAATACATTTGCAGGGATTTATGGCTACCTTCTCAAATGCACTTGGCTACTTAGACTGTGTTTATAGGTATGACTTATTCCGGGAGCAGATGGCCTCAGCAGCAGCAAGAGAGCTTACATTGGACCGGGCTACGCTCATAAATCAAAAATGCTTCTGCCTATTAATTTCCCTGTGTTCAATGAAAATTAGATCATAAATAATGAATGCATGAATCGAGTCCTCTCCCCAGTCCACCAAAACATAATAGAGAAAACATTGTGATTACGTTACATACATTGCTAATTTAGTAAATATCAGAGTGCATTAATCATGATTGGCTGATGTCTCTGGCTCAGTGTGGCTCATAGCTTTAGCCTATTTAATACAGTTGAAGGAACTCGGCTCTAGGGTATTTTGAGAAGCTGAGACTATTTTAAAGTAAGGCAGATTGAATCAGGGCTTTAGTCACAAGTGTCTCATCCTTTTAGTTAAGTTTTTACTATGAGAGAGTCATTCATTTCTGTTTGAATCAAAATGTATCTTAAATTCATATATTCCAAGCTGGTCTTTGTTAAAAATCCTGTAAACATTGTGTTGGAAATCGGACTGGTACACACACTACAAGAACTTTAAAGTCATCTTTCCGCTCTTAAGTGTGATAAAACTAACCAATCGAAGGGATGACTAAATCGGTGTTTTCTTCATAATCTGAACTAAGATGTGGGTTCTTGTGTGTGTGCTTAAACATGTAAAGCGCTAGTAAGGCTCATGACTATTACTGGATTCTTCATTCATTTCATTCATCTTTTTCATTTGAGCATCTGAGTTTGACAAAGTTCAGCCGATGGTAAGCAAAGCCCAAAATAGAGCAGATATGATGGCAAAAAGGAGTAGGCTGAAGTACAAGCTTATTAGCGCCTACCCCCTTTCGCGTTGACATTTGATAATCAGTAGGTGTAGTTTCTATAATCAAGACATACTGTATACACAGAAAAGCATGAAATTATATTGCCCTATTCCAATTACATTATTAACCATACAACTAGCCATTTTGACATTATGACTGACAGAATTCACACAGCAATTCTGCTATTCCCAAGAAAGGGGCCAAAACTTCCTCCTTGCATACCCCCCTTATAATTACAAATACCAATCATTGCTATCCACTCGTCACCAAAAATGTATTTCCTCATTTATTCTTTATTATTGTCATAGCTATAGTATTATCATATTATTTTAAGGAGCACTATATTATTCGATTCATCTCTGTTGTCAATTCTACTACATGTAAAGCATGTGCAGAAAATCAACAAGACAATAGTAACAATTAGCAGCATGTTATATGATTAGTTGTTATATATTTTTGCTATTATCGTTATCATCTTGAATACTATCACTATTTTGATATTATATAGCACACCCTGTATTCTACCTTGTTACTTCCTTGTTTGCATCTCCATCTGTAGTGAGCCCTATTATGTGTGGTGCATTAAAAAGCCAGGGTGTCGTGTGAGCCAGCTGGCAGTGGGTAGTAGCCCCAAAAACAAGTTGACATTGTGGATGATGTGTGTAACCTACACTGTATGATGTGTTAAAATGACAAGGTTTTATGAGGTTTACCTGCCACATGGATCTGGAGTTGCTGCTGTTATGGGCCTGGGTCCATGTTGTAGACAAAAAAAATGAGGTCAGCTGACTACCAGAATATACTGAATGACCAGGTTATTCCGATGATGGATGTTTTTTTTCCTGTTGGCTTCCCGTGCTTTTCCTGTTGTGATAAAAGTCCTCTGTGTTTGATCAGACCTGCTGTAGAAGCCAACGCTTGAGTGCCAGGGCAACACCAGGAGAAAATATAGTTTGTGTGGGTTTAATTGCCAGTCTTTCTGACACTGCCTCACACGCGTTCCCGCTCAGTCTTACATATATCCAAAAGAAAACTCATATAATTGGCTTCAGTGTTTGTTGATTTTCATCTAATAGAAATCATCTCTTTGCCGTGGAGGGTCCTTTGGGAGCAGGAAGTCAGTGAGTCACCTTTTGCTAGTCTGAGTGCTTTCTTTGTCCTTGTTTTCAGAGCTCATTGCTGGATACAAGAGGTAAACAATGGAGCATATGCAAAAGTTGATATTTGTGCCGATGTAACATTTCCATATGGGACACAGAGGTTTGAAGAGGTTCGAATCCAACTTTGTCAATCCACAAAAGATTTATATAATAAATACATAAAAACATCTGTACAGCTATTTCAAAGACCTAAGTTAGTAGGGCTTCTTTATGCATTTCAGCCCAAAAAAATCTGTTTTTAGTTGTCAGGATCACATGTCATGAATAGAATGTTGTGACCCAAAATCTAAGCCCCATCTCTCTTCTTCTAAAGGTTGGAAAACATCTGACCTATTCACACCTTGAATAGGTCTTGCTTGTATCTTCCTATTGACCTACCCTGGGCTTAGTTCGAAGGCTGTTCACACTGCCCTGGCCAATGGACCATCTCCATTAGTACAACATAGGTGTGGTTTCTGTCTAAGGATGTTGTTGTAGACCGGGGCTAAGTTAAACCTCAGTCCTCCATTGCGGTTCATGGATGGATTCTCTTTTTTAACAAATTTGGCTTCTTTGACTCCCCTCTCAATGTATCTATTTTCGTTTGTTAAAATCTAAACCTCACTGTCTTTAAATGAGTGATTGGTGGCTTTGAGATCGAGGTGCACAGCCGACTAGACCTCTCACTACGGTGTTGATAAAGCCTCCTATGAAGTAATTGTTTTGTCTCTAAAATGTACTGTTCCTTGCATTCCTCTTCTTTGCAATGGACTGAGTAAACTACATTGCTCTGTTTGTGGTTTTGTCTTTAGGGTGAACTATTTTTTGTCTTAATGTGTTCATTGGTTTGAGATAGATACTCTGGGATACTCATTTGCTGACGATGCTTTTTGGATAAGGAGCGAAACGTCCTACACTTCAACTACAGAGTACAGATGAAGGCTGTAGAATCTCGGCCTACGAGAGAAAACCTCCTACTGTTATACTAGCTGGGAATTTGTTGTAGCATGACGAAACAATCTCGATCTCTGTAAGGAACTTGTATCCTAGCAACAAGACCTAAAGCAGAGCCAATATATTATAATATACTGTATGTAAGAGATACAGTATTGGTTTGTCTGTTGTGAGTGGAAATCAACTCACAATCCATGTCAAAGTGGGCACAAATTTGGATAGTTTTGGTAAATTGCAAATGTACCTGCAAATCTTTCCTCAGGGGGCAGACTCCCAATCCAGCAGAATCTTTGTTATCGGTCCAAAGTGAATTGCACATTATTCAAAACTACCAACCTCTTTTGCCAACAATGTAGCCTCCTGTGCAAAATGATTGTTATGATTTGCATTTTATATTTCTTACAATACACTGTTCTTATTGAAACAGGGCGAAAATGAATGAGATAGAAAATGATTGGGAGTAAAGGATTGGCTATAAAGTAAGATATGCTGCATTAGGGAAGTACAGTATATAATCAGGTGCAACAACCTTGTAAGGAAAACTGGCAGTAACACAACTTTAATTCAATTAGAAATCCTTGAAAAGAAGAGATTTATAAAAGCTGGGCTTTGGGGTTTACTTCATGCCAGTGTCACTGCTTATCCTTCCACTTCACTTGTCTTGTCCGTCACTGCAACAAGGAGCACATGTGCGTTACATATTTCAGCCTTTAGCTTTTAAGCTTTGAGAAAGCTCTGGGGCTGCTCTAGACATTTCAGTCAAAGCTTAGTCAGCCCATGACAGAAAACTCCTAAATTTGATGTGCTGACCTTAAAACTGCTATTATGAACTGGCTCCAAGTATCAGTGCCCTGTACCTTCATGTCTATTAGCTCCTCTGTGTTTTAATGTGGTCGCTGCCTCGGCTCTTGTTTCCATGGAGACGGACATAGAACGCACGACATTGGCGGCATTTGCCTTTTTAAAGGGCAGCATAAACTCCAGGTTTCACCCTCGTTTTTCTGAGTCCAACTAGTGCTATCGCTGTGTACCTGTCCAGCTTTTCAAAAGCACATGTTAGCTTTCCTGCTGCTAATTAAGGCTGCAGGCAGGTTGTAATGGACCTGTGTCCAGGAAACACGAGTCACTTTTCCAGCACATTAATATAATAACAGAGGTTTTCATTAACTATTGATTGCATCCATATTACAGAATATAGCTAAAAGTAAATAATATAAACTAAAGTACTCAGCTCACAATCATTTGTAATATCGTCAAATTAACATTGCAAGCTTATCTGCTTTGTTTCCTTTTAAATTATTACCACTGTTTTGAAATCCTACATATTCACAGTTATCATTATTATAACAACAACAACACTATAGTATTTATGTGCCACGAGCAGCACAAACCCTCTTTTTAAGTATGAAT